>CM055959.1:75067706-75101196 GCA_029490685.1 Schizonepeta tenuifolia
TTTGTTGATTTTGTTGATGTGTTGAGTGATGTTTTGATCAATGAGATGATTGTATGTTATGTTAGTATAATCATACATGTGTTTAAGTTAAGAAAATGAGATTGCATGTTGAAGTTTTGAAAGAAATTAATTGTAAAAATAATAAAAAGATTGGATGTTTAAGTATTTCAATGTATATATTAATGTTAGTTTAAATGTGGAATGAAGTTAGAAGTTTTGATAAAAAGATTTAAAGTTAAAAAGCTTTTAATTAAATAAAAGATGAAAGATGTATAAAAAGATATATCAAATAAATGTCTTTGTATTAAAATTTAAAGACTTGAAATTTTTACTAAAACTACAACAAAAAGATTTTTTATAACTTAACTAATAAAGTGAGCTAATTCATAAAAATGTTTATTAAAAGATAAAGAAATTATTAAGTAAGAAATGGCTTAAAAGTTAAAAACAAGAAAAGAAGAATTTATTAAATAAGCAAAAATAGAGAAAACCGTCTTTAAAAAGAATTAATTGATAAAAAGTAAAAAGAAAGTTAAATCGAGTAAAGAAAAGATGCTAGACGAGTTAAGATAGATACTCGTATAAGTTAATCAAGAAAATAAGAATAAAATAAGATGTCGAATAATAAGTTGAAAGAAGATTAATTAAATAATTAATTGAGTACGTTGTTTCCAGCTAAGCGAATAAAAAGATAAACCGAGATAATAATTAGAGGAATAATATTCAAGTTAAGAAATGAGAATCAAGTTAGAATTGAACAAGAATTTATAATTTCATAAGAGTTTATTAAGAGCTAAGAGAATTTTTGTTAATAGAATAAAGGTATAAAATACCTTATAAAATAGCGGATGTAGAACGAAGCGTTGTCTATATAAATAAGAAAGATAGAATTAATAGTTTAAGCCTCCATAAAAGGAAATGCATAATCGAGTTAGATTTTAAGATCTAAATTGAATGAATGTTAATGTGTCTTGAAGTATGCTTGATTTATATGAATTCATTATATGTTTGAATAAGTGTTTAAATGCATGATAGTAGTTATAATGTGAAAGATGATTGAACTATTGTATGCAAGATGATTAATTGTTAAACCAAGAATTGATTAAAGCCTTTGAAAGAAAGCTCGAGTAATAGAATATAGACGATGACATTATTAATTAGAACGAGAAAAGTGTACGATGTTGAGTAGTAAAGTTAACCAATTCGAGTAGAGTTAATAATTTAAAGACGAGAACGCGAGATTCTTTAGAAAAGTTAGAGCAAAGAGAGAGACGACTCAAATAGAAATCCATCAGTTAAAGTCCAACACCTTTGTGTCCGTCTTTCATATATCTTATCTTCCTATCGATGTCGAACTGTGAAGGATCGAGCCGGATAGATCATTAAGCGAGGACAAATAGCCCTAGACCACCTAGCTAGTCTTCGGAAGTCAGGTGGGTTTTTCTGAACCAAAACTATCGATGAAAATTAGTTATGTTATTGAATATTATGATATGATTTCAAATGTGATTGACTTGCCATTTTTATTGAAGTTGGTATGTGTTATCATCTATTTATATGAGATGTATTATCCTGTGAAAAGCAGGAACCCACGTGTGGTATATGTTGAGGTGACTGTGAGCCTTGCTTCGGTTAGGCCAATCACAGTGCTCGAGAAGGAGGCCTACTTCTCGGCACAGTGAGATTGTTTATGATAGATGATACATACTGTTATATTATATGATATTTGACTGCGCAGTCTGTTTTAAAGAAAATGTTTTGACATGCACAAGTAAACTGTTTTTAAAACTGCTTATATACTTGTGATGTTCGGCAAGGCAAGTTCAATTATTATAGCTTTATGAAGCATCTTTATTCAAATGTTTTGGCTTGTGTTCACTGAGTACGAAGTACTCAGCCCTGCGTGTGTTTCTAAACATACAGGTTGACTTGATGGCGATGGCGTGGATACTTGGTGGTGTGGTTTGGTTTTGTTGATTTAGTTTAGTTGAATTTCAGACTGGCATTTGTACGTCTTCATACATGCAAGTGTTGGGTATTGATGCAAGTTTCTGCTGCAACCCTTTTTAATTAATGTTTGTTGATGCTAGTACTTTAATACTCATGTTTTTTATCCCGAGCGTTGTGCTCGAAGACTTTGAATACTTGTTGAATTCGTAACTCTTTAACTTGTAATTCCGAGCGATGGGCTCGTAACTTGAATTGTTGTTGAACTTGATCCTTTAACTTGATATATTTTCGTATGCTTTCTCTTTTGTTGGAATTCCTTTCCCATCAGCATGAATTACTTGTTTGAATTCCTGTTGTAGGTAAAGTTAAGATGCTCGGTAGTTATTTCATTATGCGTTTGGAAAACCAAATTCGATTGTCTTATCTTCCATCTTTGTTTTCCCTGAGCATGTTCCCTTATTTGAGTTAGTTGTTAGTTGTTTAAGTTTGTTGTTGTTCGTAAGTTGCACCTCGAGAGTCGGGGCGTGACATTCTCTCTCTACTCCGAATACTACGGTCGGCTCTTCTCTGGGAGGTTGAAACGAAATTTGTCTCTGATCGCATCGTATTGATTCAAAATTCTCCATTAACTAATCTGGATTAGATTTAGAAATTTTTGCTAGTAATTTACGGCTTTCGAATTCGAGTGCTAGGTTCGAATAGACTCACAAAACTAACAATGATCTTCCTAAAAGGGTTGATACTCTAAGCACCTAGTTTGATTCTTCTAAGTTCAAGTAAAGATTTTCTACTAAAGTGCTAAACATAAACGAATGCAAAGCATCGATATAAAAAAATACAATAACTGGTACACTTTTCAACCTTCTCATACCTGTGAGATTTCCTTGGTCCATAGCTCCAAGCTTTTGCTCAATTACAAACACTCGTTGGTAGTACGACTGCGCTTTACATTGGGGTTGAGGGTACTTCTGCTGTGGAGTCACTTCCACTGCTTTCATTTGAGAGGGCTGATACTGATTCGTCCTTTCACCGATCATTCCTTGTTGTTTCCTTAGGCACCGGTTAAAGAAATGACCAGGCTGACCACAAATGAAACAGACATGACTTCTAGCTTTGCAGACGCCTAGATGCATCTTGCCACACTTCGCACACAGAGGTAGACCTTGGGGTCCTGTTGGTATGTTACTTCGATTAGTATGCTAAACTTTTACTTTCTGTGATTTCTGAGGTTGTTGTTGATGTCCTTTCTTCTTCCACGGCTTCTTGTTTGGGTGGGATCCACCACTCCACTTTCTTTTACGTTTTGCGATTTGGCCTTGTTGAAATGGATAGGAGGCAGCAGCTATCGTCATCTGTCTTTGAAATTGAGGATTCGCTAAGGATTACAATCGTTTCTCTGGCTGCATTGCCAGCTCCATATCCAAAGCTCAGTTAAGGGGTTCAGCACAAGTCAAATCACTATGACTTGCAAGAACAAATCGAATTTCTACTCGAAAAGGCTCACACACTTTCTTGTCAATATCCACCTTATTAGGTGTAAAACGAGCTAACTCACAAAACTCACGATCGTTTTCAGTTACGGGTCTCTTTCCTTGCTTTAGTTTTGCAAATCCATTCGCTTTCTGCTTACGATAACTTCGTGGCACGTATTTCTCGTAAAAGGTTTCCTTAAACTGCTCCCACGTCAAATTCTCACATTCCTCAGGCATATACGTCCTCTGTCGTGCTTCCCACCAATAATCTGCATTTCCGTTAAGTTTATACGTCATGCACTCGAGACATTCTAGATCATTACATCGAAGGAATCGAAAAATTCACTCTAGAGAACGAATACAGTCCTCGGCTTTTTCCGGATTGCCTTTACCATCAAAAGTTGGGGGATTTTGGTGAAGAAAAAGTTCTTCTCCATGTCTCTCATTTTGAGGAGGAAGGGTAGGATCTCGACGAGCTTCTTCCTCATCCCTTTCGACTCTCTCCTTTCTTCGTCTCGGCATTCTAAAAGAAATGCCAATGGTTAGGTAACTCGGAATATCTTCCGCAAAACGGATTAGCTCACTTGAAATTTTCTTGACTTTTGAAAATATTTTCTTCGTAAGAGGAATTTGATTCTTGTCGGTACTTATCATCATATAAGGAATCATTCAAATAAAACAATCACCTCGAATTCATCATTCATTTCAAATAGCATAATCATCTCAAATTAAACAATCGTCTCATATTTATCAATCATCTATTGGCATGTACTCAATATTTCATATATTCTCAAATTAAATCATCTTTGCCATTTAAGACAATCATATACTCAAATTTTGTCATACGTGACACATTCACATATTATACTCAATTATTTGTTATAAAAATATGACACATCCTTATCATTCAAACATCATACTTCATAAAATTATTCTCAGAAGAACAACTCATATAATTAACTCAGATCTTAGTTCTTTTCTTACTCTTTACCCAAAGTAATTTGGATCTCAAATACTCGAAATATTATCGGCGCTTAAAAGACTCAAAGTTGATTTTAAACAGCCTAACGGCTTCATTTTATTATCATCCAATGCGATGGCTCTTTATGAGGACTTTATCGAAGAAAAGGGATTAATATCTACATTGAAAGGTTCTTCCTATCTTCGACACGCATACTACTCACAGTAACGACGAGTCATTACTTCTACGACCGATCTACATGGTATTTATGCATCAAGTCATAATTTACATCACTGCATAAATTAAAAGAGTTTATTTTCTCAATACAAAGTAAAGATTATTCGCAACTTTCCACTAGCTTGCTTGAACTGCCATCTAGGCACGCAAACCACCATAGCTAACATCGTTTCTTTCGTTTTGCCCTTCTTCAGGGTCTTTGTCTGGATCTTCATCAGCATCATTGCCACTTCCTTAGCCTTGAGCAGCAGCCAACTTTTCGTAGTAACCATTGTAAGTATGCCCAGAGACGTCCCAATGGTTTGACAAATCTCCCGTCTGAATGTTAGCGTCTCCTATCTCAGGTTCATCCCAATGAGGGTGTTCTTGTTCATATTAATTGTGGAGATAAGATCTAACAATAGCATCGATCTCTTATTCACGTCTATTTTCACTTCTATGATCTATGGAATCATCACTGACTGCGAGTCCTAACGATCGGTTGGGCCTATTTCTCGCATATCTAGCCCTTGTTGACTCAGCTACTAGAGGAGTTGGAGATGGTGTATGACCACAATGAGTAGACAACTCAGGCTGATCAAAATGATAGAGTGGAACATTGGTAGGATCATAGATTCCGCTTAGCTGATTGACATGAGAACTAGATGGAGCAAATGGATCATAGGGTTGAACAAGATTCATATTTCCTTAGTATGGATCATGCTGGTAAGAAACTCTTGGCCCACAGCAAGGCAGAGAAGAAACTCGAGATGGAGGTGGCTCATTTGGAAGCTGAGGTTGATGATCATAAGCAAAACCACTTGGTATGGATGGCAAATCTATCTCATGGGGTCCAGGAGGAGGAACACCGAATTCAATGAACTGATCAGATACTAGCGAAGTCACCTCGGGATTCAATTCATTTTACATTTTTTTTTTGAACACCCGACAATCGAAGAGAAGACAGAGCAGTGGGAATTTTATTTCCTAGGGGACGAGCGAAAGACTGAGTAGTCTTTTCGAAAGAAAGTTGCTAGGCGTGCTAGCATGTTAAGTTAATGGTAGCATAGTCATTGAGGAAGAAAGCGATGTGATGTCTTCAGTTGCTTGCTCTTTATCCCTTAAGCGAGTTCGGGCTCGAGTAGGCAACTTACCAGGAATAGTCTACAGAAGTGATAGGCCAATTGTAGTTGATCCCGTCTCAAGGCCGTATTCTTGGCAATAAAAGCATTGCAATTCTTATACATGTAATCAAATGGATCATTCCGTTAACAGCACTAATGTCTAGATATTGGACAACTTGCCAAATCATATGGAATCGGACAAAAAAAATTCAGCAATCGTTTCATCGAAAGCTTTTCTAAGGTGCAAATATTCTTACATCGTCGCTTGGTTCTTTTCGTCATCCATCCTATATGATTTAACAACGTATTAGACATATTGTATCAAATATACGTATCGCGTTTTGGAATTTCGATCACCAGATACTCATTTTGTGTTTCAACGATGTTTTATTGCCCGTTTTACTTGGCAATTCCATTTCTTTAAATCGTTTGCACAATCGATCCATCCCTTTTTCGAAATCCACCTCAAAGCACAAAAATTAGGGGCGACATTCTAAAGCATTCTAGTTATTTGAACTATTCACTCTGCGAGAAGTTTCTAATTCTAATCGAGCACAAAAACCCTTACGGAATAACTTTAAATCAATTGCATTCTCAAAACTTTTAGAAAATACACGTACCTGATAGATGGATGAGATGAGATGGTTGGTGTGTTACTGACTCAGACAAGTCTAGGAAACAAATCTAGACTCGACTACCAAAGAAAGCTTATACTTCAGAGCAGTCAAAGACCACTTTGTCACACCACGAAATCCGGTGTGTAGGAACGATCAGACTCTATTGGAATGTGAAGGTGAAACTATCAACTAAACATACCAGTTCGGTCACAAATCAACCCGAGATGTGACCAAACACTAACTCAATTGATCTAAGAATGTGAAACCAACAAATAAAACTTATCTTAAGAATGAATTATGCTCAAGAATAGGGGAATAGGGTTTGAAAGCGATAACGAATATGAACATTGTCATAGCCCCAAATCCCGAGGGACGGCAGAAGTCGGGGTGCGACTGGGGTTGGATTAAAGAAGTGGGGAAGAAGGGGGCTAACTGACTAAACATACATGAAAAGACATCATTAAACCATGAATAAGACTTGAATATAAATAAGAAAGAGTTAATCACGAGTGATTACTCCACAAAAACACACAGAAGAGGCTAAGTTCAAAATTACAGACTTAACTACAGTGTATTGTTCAGAAGGTGTGTTTGAAAAGATTTAGAGTTCTGCAGCGGAAAGTTCTAACTAAAGCATCCTATCTTTCAACTCAACATCAACCGTCGCCGCTCACCGTCGCTTCAACCTGCACATTTAGAAAACAATGCAGGGCTAAGTACAAACGTACTTAGTGGGCACGATGCCGAAATCATAGTCATATGTATAAATAATCTGGCATTTATAACCGTAGCGCATCGGGGTTTTGTTGAAAAGGCCCGTGCCTACTAAACATTTTCTAACTGATTTGTGTAAAGCAGCTTGCGCAAGCATTTTTAGAGTATGTTATGTTCAATCTTGACCCAAACTAATTCACCGTGGCTGGTACCCCTCAACAGGGTATCACATACACTACAGGTTACAAAGTGCACTAACTCTGGAAAGCACTTAGCAGCTAACTCAGAGCCGATCGTTAGTTAACCTAGTTAGATTAACTCTAAAAGTCTGGAAAACCCGAAGGTTAACTCAGAAATCTGGAAAACACGAATGTTAACTCAGATAGGTACAAGAGAACTCACATAAAATAGTTGAAACAGTTTATGCCAAGATTATAACTTTGAAAACACAATTATCAAAGCGATAAATAATACTTTCGAGTTGTGGAAAAACCCACATTTTATTTGATATAGATAAAAGCCCACCTTGTAAATACAGAACTTAAAAGCAAAAGCTTCCAACTTTGGATCTTTCGTCCTTTCTTTACAGCTGGCTTCCTCCTTCATCGTAAAATAAAATATACTTAAAAACGGGTCGTAGAGAGTAATCGTTTAAAGAGAATCGAAGAAAGATTTAGTTATTTTTATTCTTTTGGGCCTTTGCACGCTTACTAGATTCGTTTTACTTAAACGGGAAATGAGACTCGTACTAATCTCATTTAGAATTCGGAAGATCTCATACCCGACTCTCGGTTCAGTAGAGAAGGTAGTCGATGTCTTAATACGACTTTAAAGATTAAAAGAAACTAAGTTGGAAAGAATCAACTTAGGCGATTTACGTTTTAGCTCATTTCGCGACTTATGAAAGTTCATGTTTATTACTTCTTTAATAAAAGGATCAAAGATACGATCTCGACTGGTTTTCATCATTAAAGGTCTTGTACTTGACTCTAGGTTCAGTAGGTAGATATTCGATAGATAAAACGGCTTAAACGATTGAAGGAAACTAAGTTGTGAACTAAACAACTTAGAAAACAAGAGACTGAAAATTTACTGCACAGTCCAGTACTCTGGAGGCTATCCAGAACAGAGGATTTGGAAACAGGGGGTGACCCTGTACCATTAGAAAGCTTAGGAAGTCTAGTTCGCGCTCCAATTTACAGATCATAAATCCGATAAACGAGCTGGAAGTTATAACAGTTTCCGGCGAGGGTCGCAAAACTGCCGTGGAAACCCTAATTGATTGATAAGTTCGCCGTATTACGTTTTAGGTTCGTTTTAAATTCTCGTATTCAACTTTTTTAGAAACTGGACTCTTAAAGCAGTCATCATGTACCTCCGTACATGAAAAACTCCTTCTCAATTTGTTCAAAAGCACGACGTTCTAACGTCGGATTTCAACTAACAAGTACTAAACCAACAAAGAAATTCCAAACGTCTTCTAGTTCTCGTTTATCACTATAACTCATATTATACCAACTCGGATGCTTATGATGTCAACTAGAAAGATGTTCTAAATTTCATTATAAACAATAATATCAACTTAGAATTCCCATCCGACTTCTCGACTATTAGTTACAACTAGATATTCGTGTCTTGCGCGATTTTTAAAAGTTGTCGGTTTTTGTTCAAAATTTACGACGTTAATCTACGTCCAATATGAATCATTTTCATGCATGATAACATATCTTATCATCATTATAACTCAGTTTATAAAGTGATTTTAGTCTCTTACATTCCATTAAACATTTTTAGAAAATTTCCAATTAACTTCTATTATCAACTAATATGATTTGCAACATAATCAACTAACAAATCATCACTTAATCAAACATGTATAAACTCCTATTTATTCTATAAATTTCTGGTTTTATATAGATGTTAAGGGGTTGATTTTCTTCTCTAATTAACATCATTTATTCACTAATCAAACTATTATAACAACTATTAATCACTTGCAATTCCAAAAACAACTAACATGCAAAAATTCCTAATTTCATACTTCAAAACCCTAATTGAATTTCATAACAACATAGGGCTTTCAATCCCTTTTCATTCCAAACACTAATTAAACCTCTACTAAGCATGAATCCATGATCAAAAGAAGAAAAACAAAAATCCTACAATTTCCCAAAAAAATTCTGCATTCACACAAAAGATAAGGTTCTTGTTTTTGTTCCATTTTAATCTCCAATTATCATATCTAACACATCCAATTACATTATTCTAAGCTCAAATCATCTATATCATCACTTCTTAAAATTCGATCAAAATCAAAAATAAAAAGAAAAGGGTTTTTGGATGGATAGAATTAAAGAGAAGTTGAGTACCTAAAGATTTAATGAAAGATGTAATAGGTTTTGTTGGATGATTGATGACTTGTGTGGTTTTCTTCTTCAAGAACTTCAAGGTATCATCAATGGTGGATGGAGAAGTGGAGAAGATGAAGTTTGAGGGAGAGTGGGAGAGGGCTGCCGAGAGGTAGAGAGAGATGGGAGAAAAAAAAATGGTTGTTTTGTTTGTTGAATGCATGATGAAAAAGTTAAAGTGTGTAAAGTATAGGTTAAGGTGTCACTTAGCTAGATAACATCTACATGCAAGTTAACACCTAGGTATGGTGAGGTGGCGGCTGCATGGAGGAGATTAAGAGGGTTACGGGTTTTTCCGGCGCGATCCGACGTTACGGGAAAACGAACGACTAAAAACGTTGCTCGGTACAAAAATCGTCGCGATTCGATTTGACTTAAAAATTCTAACGTATGAACTTAATTTGAAAATAAATTTATAAAATTTATTTTGACAAAAATTCGAGACGACAAGTCCGAGTTTCGTCCGGAAAAATGTAAAAACAACTTTCTCGGCGTGTTCGTATTGCGATTTTGTAAACGTAAAATTAAACGGTTTTCCGTTCTTAGTTTACAAACTAAGAATTTTTCGTACGCTCTAACCCTAAATACAGTAGCCGTCTAGCAGACTTATGTAATTTATTTTTAATAACGGATTCGACCGTTAGCCTTAGAATTCAAAAATTATAAATTTAGGCATGCAACGCCATTTATTTAATTAACTTTAGAACGTAAGGATTTTACGGGGCATTACAAACATGCTTCCAAATCAAAACTCATGCAGACATGAAAGTTAAACATGAATTAGGAGTTTGTTTCGAGCACACTGTTCATTTGTAGCATTACTATATCAGAGTTTAAAAAAAATGTAACTTGTTAAAAGGTTAACATGCAGCGGAGACGTCATTTACTCTTGACAACTACATGTATGAAGACATGTATTGTTGATTCAACTTTCATAGATAACACACCACCAAGAATCACCCTCGTCATCTTCATCCAAAACTAACCTACACATTTAGAAATATATGCAAGGCTGAGTACTTCGTACTCAGTGAACACATTGCCAAAAAAAAAACATTCTCAAAACTTGCTCTTAGAGCTATATAATTGAAACTTGCCTCTCTTGCTGCATCACAAGGGTTAGATATATAATTAATTGCTTTAAAATAATTTTCCACTTGTGACAGCCATAAAAATATTTTTTTTTATTTTGAAAATCGCCTATGTAGTCTAAGCTTATATCTTAGGTATGAATCAGTCTACAGCTTATCTTTCTGTGGTGTCAAGAAGTAGGCCTCCTCCTCCAACACCGTGACCGGCCCAACCGAAGCAAGGCTCACAATCACCTTAACTAATGCATGCATTGTCCCGTATCTTACAGGACCATTATCCCATGCGTCCACAGAACTTGTAATAACATTAACACGTAGATGATTGCATACCAAAACATTCAAAACATTTTGGTAAGTCAATCAATTGGAAAAGCGCACGTAATACGTAAATAGTACACGCATTCATCATTTGAATTTAGTTCAGAAAGCCCACCTGTCCTCCGAAGATCTAGCTAGGCGGCTTACTCTTTTTTTCCTCGCAACTTTTCCGTCCCGGTTGGTCCTTCACAATTTAACATCGAATAAGGACAAGACTCTGGTCGCGTAAGACGTAAAGTAGATTTTGGGCTCGGCTGAAGGACTTCTACATGACTCGGGTCTTTTTTATATTATTCTAACTTTTCTAAGTCAACATCTTTTCTCAACTTTCTCGTTCTCGGTTTATCTACTGTACTCGGTTACTAGATAAACTTTGTCTCACTTTCTCGTTTCTAGAAATAACATTACTTTAGTTCTTTCCGCTAAACGAAAGAATACTATTTATCTCAACTATACTTCCCAAGTTATTGATTCTTAATTCTTAACTATCGTCATTTCAAATCATTCATGTCATAAACGAGCATTTACAACATATAACAATTTATTTCACAATGAATTAAAAAAAAACATTTCATTTAAGCACATAAGTCTAATCAAACATAATGAATTCAAACATGATTTTTATATCAAATACAATCAACAGTTAACTCGACACTGCTCGACTTTATTCTTGAAAAAATGTTAACTTCGGAAAATAATAAAGATAATCTCATCTACTTTTAATAATTAAATTCAAATAATGAGAATTTTGAATTTAAAACTCAACTTCTGTTTAATATTTCTCGATTTAAAATATATCATAAGTTCTCAAAAGATGAACGTATACTCGTATATATACTCTCGTCTTAATAATTTAACTTCCAATAATATACTTTCTTCCTTTTTCTTAATTAAACTCTCGTTTCTATATTGAATAGAAATTCGACTTTCTACTTATAACTCAATGCTTAATAACTTCGTCGTCTTATCTCGATTTTAAAATATTTGGAAAGCGTACTTGATTAATTTTACTCAAACATCATTATTACATCATTCAATACTCGACATCATCAAGAAATGATCATTCAAGCATTCACAACTTATTAAACTCAATTTTCACATTTTTAGTAATTAATATTCATTCAATCTCAACTCATAACTTTATTTTATTTAAGCTATTTCTTCATAGCATTATTTAATTCAAGTATTAACTTAAATCTCGATCTCATATTTACTACTTCTTATCTCATTAACTTATTTATTTCTACTTTTATTATTTTTATTCTAAAACTCTTTGATTAATTTCATAATCAAAACAAGTAAACAAACTCGATCTCGAATAAATTATTCCTTAAGCTCTACTTCTTAAAACATTTTTCTCCTTACAAGAGAATTTATCTCTCTTTATTTTAATTACTCTTTACTTCTTATTCGATTGAACGAACTTAATCTCGATTAACTCATCTTTAAATTTTTCATACTTGACTTTTAATCTCATCTTCTTGGTTCTAATTTTTTTTTTAATTTCTGAACTAATATCATTTTATTTTCCTCCAATATTAAACTCATATATTTTCTTCTCTAATTAATTATATCCTTAACAAAGAAATAATTTTTTTTTTGTTTTACTCAATTTATATCTCTATTTATTTTTATTTTATTTTATTATTTTATTTTTCAATTTTCTTATTATTTTATTAATTTTTGAAAATTAATTAATTTTATAATTAATTTAATGCATCTTCAAATCTTCATGTTCTTCACCAAGAACACCAAGAACACACACTCATATATTCGTATTTTCACCAAGAACACCTAGAACACACTAACTCTTCAAACTCATTTCCATCGATTTACACACTTTTATAGCTAAAATTCCATTTTCTTCATCTCTTAATTTCTCCTTAAACATCTAATACTCAAATATCATCATAAACACATCTATATCATCAATATCATCAAAATCATCAAAAATCATAATTCTTCCGTATGCATATATATTTCGATTTTCTCAAGTAATATAGTAAAATAATTTAAATCCTCAACTCAATCATATCATCATGCCATAACATACTCATATCATAATCAAACAACAAACTAAATCAAATTCTCCTAAATTAACTCTAATTTCGGTACACTCAATAATTAGGGCAAACATGTTTTTCTCATTCTCTTAAGCATAGAAATCATTCTAATCATCACCATAAACACATATAATCAAGAAATCATCAAAATTCATAGAAATTATTTTTCTTTCTTCCTTTTCGGTCCTACTTAATTTTTATAGGATTATTTTTCTTTTCTTTCCTCTTAATTCCTAGATAAATTTCTAGGGTTTGTTCTCCTCATTATATCCTCACATCATCATCATCGATTATCACCATCACATGCCCTAGGTTTGCCTAAGCATAAATCAAACATGCATTTTTTTCTTTCTTTAGGACTTATATATATACATATATACATAAATCGAATGAATAGCATGCTTTAGAGAAAATAAATCAAACTCCTCCTCTTGTGAAGCTTGGACGATGGTGAAGGGGAAATGATGAGGTAAAACTTTCTCCCAATCATCTCCTTTGTCTAACGTCGCAGCTCTAAGCATATCCTCAAGAATTTGAATCGTTCTCTCTGACTGGCCATCCGTTTGAGGATGATAAGCGGTACTGAACTGCAATTGTGTTCCCAGTTCTTTTTGGAAACTTTTCCAAAAATAGGCTGTAAACTTCGAATCTCGATTGGAAGTTATCGTACTTGGAACTCCATGGAATATTACAATTTCCTTGACCTAAATCTGTGCCAACTTGTCTGATCCATAGGTGTGTGGAATAGGTATGAAATGAGCAGACTTTGTCAATCTATCCATTATCACCAGCACAACTGTATTTCCTTTCTTTATCCTTGGCAAACCCATTACAAAATCCATCATGATACCATCCCACTTCCATTCTGGGACTGGTAGCGGTTGCAAGGATCCGTACGGTCTTTGATGCAAAGACTTCACTTGTTGGCAAGATAAACATCTTTCAACGTACAAGGCGACATCCTTTTTCAGTTCTTCCCACCAGAACTGTTGCTTGTAAGCCTCACTCATTATCTCATTCCTTAACTTCTCATCATTTGGCTCACAAATCCTTCCTCGGAACCACAAAGTGTTGTCTCTCGACTCTGAAAAATCCTTGACTCCTTCTTCTAACCTTCAACCTCAACTTCTCCAATTCCTCGTCTTTCCTTTGACCTTTTATGATATGAGATCTTAAATCTGGCATTACTACCAATGTAGCAATCACTTGTTCTACCGTTGTCGGAAGTAGAACTACTTCGATTCTCATTCTTTCAAATTCCTCGATCAATCTTTCTACTTCAGTTAGCAAAAATCCTAACTCAGTTTCTTCTGAGTTCTCCACCTTTCTTTTTCGGCTCAACACATAGGCTACAACATTAGCTTTTTCGGGATGATAGGACATCTTGCAATCATAATCTTTCACCAATTTGAGCCATCTCCTTTGTCTCATATTCAACTCCTTCTGCTCGAAGGAATACTTCAGACTTTTGTGATCCGAAAAGATTTCACACTTGGCTCCATAAAGATAGTGTCTCCAAATTTTCAAAGCATGCACTACGGCTGTTAGTTCCAAATCATGAGTTGGATACTTCTCTTCATGGGGTTTGAGTTGTCCTGAAGCATATGCTATTACCCTTCCATCTTGCATTATCACACATTCTAAGCCTTGAGCTGATGCGTCTGTATAATTAGTATAGTCCTTTCCTGATTCAGGAAGAGCTAATACTGGAGCTGTAGTCAATCTTATCTTAAGCTCTTGGAAACATTTCTCACATTCCTCTGTCCACTTAAACTTGGATTCTTTCTTTAACAAACTCGTCATTAGCTTGCGATCTTGGAAAATCTTTCTATAAATCTTCGATAGTAACCTGCTAAACCGAGGAAACTACGGATTTCATGAATTGACATCGGCGATTTCCATTCTTGAATAGCTTTAACCTTTTCCATATCGACTTTAATTCCTTTGGATGTTACAAAGTGTCTTAGGAAATTTACTTCTTTCAACCAAAATTCACACTTGCTAAACTTGGCATATAACTTCTCGTATCTTAACTTCTCTAACACGATTCGCAGATGCTTCTCATGTTCTGCTTCATCTTTTGAATATACCAATATATCGTCTATGAAGACAATCACAAATTTGTCCAAAAATTCATGAAAACCCATATTAACTAGATCGAAGAAGATGGCTGGACCATTTGTCAAATGAAATGACATTACTATGAATTTATAATGTCCATGTCTCATTCTTAATGCAGTCTTTGGGACATCTTCTTGTCTGATCTTAAATTGATGATATCTCGTCCTTAAGTCGATTTTGGAGAAAATACCTGCTCCTTTCAACTGATCGAACAGATCGTCTATCCTTGGCAAAGGATACTTGTTTTTTAGCGTAATCTTGTTAAGCTCTCTATAGTCTATGCACATTCCCAGACTACCGTCCTTCTTCTTTTCAGATAGAATTGGAGCTATTCTATACGGAGCTTTCGAAATCGGGGCTGATCCAGGCTCTAAATCTATCGTGAACTGTAATTGTCTATTCGGAGCAAACCGGGTAAGACTTCTAGAAAAACGTCTTTAAATTCTCTCACGTCGGCTACGTCATCGATATTTGGCTCATGCCCATCGTCTTTATTCAAATAAACTAGATACACTTTTGTATTCTTCTTTCTCGTTAACTTCTTTGCTCTTATGGCCGAAATAATCGACACATTTTTTTACTCTTCTCTCTCTACTCCGAATACTACGGTCGACTCTTCTCTGGGAGGTTAAAATGAAATTTGTCTCTGATGGCATCGGATCGATTCAAAATTCTCCGTTAACTAATCTCGATTAGATTTAGAAATTTTTGCTAGTAATTTACAGCTTCCGAATTTGAGTGCTAGGTTCGAACAAACTCGCGAAACTAATAATGATCTTCCTAAAAGGGTTGATACTCTAAACACGTGGTTTGATTCTTCTAAGTTCAAGCCAAGATTTTCTACAAAAGTGCTAAATATAAACGAATGCGAAGCATCGATATAATATGATACAATAACTGGTACACTTTTCAACCTTCTCATACCTGCGAGATTTCCTTAGTCCACAGCTCGAAGCTTTTGCTCAATTACAAACACTCGTTGGTAGTACGACTGCGCTTTACATTGGGGTTAAGGGTACTTCTGCTGTGGAGTCACTTCCACTGCTTCATTTGAGAGAGCTGATACTGATTCGTCCTTTCACCGATCATTCCTTGTTGTTTCCTTAGGCACCGGTTAAAGAAATGACCAGGCTGACCACAAGTGAAACAGACATGACTCCCAGCTTTGCAGACGCCTAGATGCATCTTGCCACACTTTGCACACGGAGGCAGACCTTGGGGTCCTGTTGGTATGTTACTTCGATTAGGATGCTGAACTTTCACTTTCTGTGATTTCTGAGGTTGTTGTTGATGTCCTTGCTTCTTGCACGGCTTCTTGTTTGGGTGGGATCCACCACTCCACTTTCTTTTACGTTTTGCGATTTGGCCTTGTTGAAATGGATAGGAGGCAGCAGCTATCATCATCTATCTTTGAAATTGAGGATTCACTAAAGATTGCAATCCTTTCTCTGGCTACATTGCCAGCTCCATATCCAAGGCTCAGTTAAGGGGTTCAGCATAAGTCAAATCACTCTGACTTGCAAGAACAAATCAAATTTCTACTCGAAAAGGCTCACACACTTCTTGTCAATATCCAACTTATTAGGTGCAAAATGAGCTAACTCAAAGAACTCACGATCGTTTTCAGTTACGGGTCTATTTTCTTACTTTAATTTTGCAAATTCATTCACTTTCTGCTTACGATAACTTCGTGGCACGTATTTCTCGTAAAAGATTTCCTCAACTGCTCCCACGTCAAATTCTCACATTCCTCAGGCGTATACCGTCATCTGTCATGCTTCCCACCAATAATCTGCATTTTCTTTAAGTTTATACGTCGCGCACTTGAGATATTCTAGATCATTACATCGAAGGAATCGAAAAATTCACTCTAGAGAATGAATCCAGTCCTCGGCTTCTGCCGGACTGCCTTTACCATCAAAAGTTGGGGGATTTGGCGAAGAAAAAGTTCTTCTACACGTCTCTCATTTTGAGAAGGTGGGGTAGGATCTCGACGAGCTTCTTCCTCATCATTTTCAACTCTCTCCTTTCTTCGTCTCAGCATTCTAAAAAAATTGCCAATGGTTAGGTAACTCGGAATATCTTCCGCAAAACGGATTAGCTCACTTGAAATTTTTTCGACTTTTGAATATATTTCATTCTTTAGAGTAATTTGATTCTTGATCGGTACTTATCATCATATAAAGAATCATTCAAAGAAAACAATCACTTCAAATTCATCAATCATCTCAAATAGCATAATCATCTCAAATAAAACAATCATCTCATATTTATCAATCATTTATTGGCATGTACTCATATTTCATATATTCTCAAATCAAATCTTCTTGGCCATTTAAGACAATCATATACTCAAATTTCGTCATACATGACACATTCACATATTATACTCAATTATTTTTTATAAAAATATGAGACATCCTTATCATTCAAACATCATACTTAATAAAAATATTCTCAGAAGAATAACTCATTTAATTAACTCAGCTCTTACTTCTTTTCTTACTCTTTACCCAAAGTAATTAAGATCTCAAATACTCGAAATATTATTGGCGCTTAAAAGACTCAAAGTTGATTTTAAACAGCCTAACGTCTTCATTTTATTATCACCCAAAGCGTTGGCCTCTTTATGAGGACTTTATTTAAGAAAAGGGGTTTAATATCTACATCAAAAGGTTCTCCCTATCTTCGACACACATACTACTCACACTAATGACGAGCCATTACTTCTACGGCCGATCTACGCGGTAGTTATGTGTTAAGTCATAATTTACATCACTGCATAAAATAAAAGAGTTTGTTTTCTCAATAAAAAGTAAAGATTATTCGCGACTTTCCACTAGCTTGCTTGAACTGCCGTCTAGGCATACAAACCACCGTAGCTAACATCATTTTTTTCCGTTTTGCCCTTCTTCAGGGTCTTCGTCTAGATCTTCGTCAGCATCATTGCCACTTCCTTGGCCTTCAGCAGCAGTCAACTTTTCGTAGTAACCATTATAAGTATGCCCAGAGATGTCCCAATGGTTTGACAATCTCCTGTTTGAATGTTAACGTCTCATATCTCAGGTTCATTGCGGAGATAAGATCCAACAATAGTATCGATCTCTTATTCACATCTAGTTTCACTTCTACGACTTATGGAATAATCACAGACTGTGAGTCCTAACGATCGGTTGCGGCTATTTCTCGCACGTCTAGCCCTTGTTGACTCAGCTACTGGAGGAGCTGGAGATGGTGTATGACCACAACGAGTAGACGACTCAGGCTGATCAAAATGATAGAGTGGAACATTGGTAGGATCATAGATTCTGCTTAGCTGATTGACATGAAAACTAGATGGAGCAAATGGATGATAAGGTTGAACAAGGTTCATATTTCCTTAGTATGGATCATGCTGGTAAGAAACTCTCGGCCCACAGCGAGGTGAAGAAGGAACTCGAGATGGAGGAGGCTCATTTGGAAGCTGAGGTTGATGATCATAAGCAAAATCACTTGGTATGGCTGGCAAATCTATCTCATGGGGTTCAGGAGGAGGAACACCGAATTCAATGAACTGATCAGATACTAGCGAAGTCACCTTGGGATTCAATTCATTTTACATCTTTTTTTATGAACACCCTGCAATCGAAGAGAAGACTGAGCAGTGGGAATTCTCTTTCCTAGGGGACGAGCGAAAGACTGATTAGTCTTTTCGAAAGAAAGTTGCTAGGCGTGCTAGTATGTTAAGTTAATGGTAGCGTAGTCATGGAGGAAGAAAGCGATGTGATGTCTTTAGTTGCTTACTCTTTGTCCCTTAAGCGAGATCGGGCTCGGGTAGGCAACTTACGAGGAATAGTCTACAGAAGCGATAGGCCAATTGTAGTTGATCTCGTCTCAAGGCCGTATTCTTGGCAATAAAAGCATTGCAATTCCCATACAGGTAATCACCAACATGTTGGACTCCTACATGACTGGTACCAAAGATGCTGCCCAATCGCGCCATTCTCGAGATAACGCACGTATTAAATGGATTATTCCGTCAACAACACTAACGTCTAGATATTGGACAACTTGCCAAATCTTATGGAATCGGACAAAAAAAATTCAGCAATCGTTTCATCGAAAGCTTTCCTAAGGTGCAAATATTCTTACATCGTCGCTTGGTTCTTTCGTCATCCATCCTATAAGATTTAACAACGTATTAGACATACTGTATAAGATATACGTTTCACGTTTTGGAATTTCGATCACCACATACTCATTTTGTGTTTCAACGATGTTTATTGCCCATTTTACTTGGCCATTCCATTTCTTTAAACTGTTTGCACAATCGATCCATCCTTTTCCGAAATCGACCTCAAAGCACAAAAAATAGGGGCGATATTCTAAAGCATTCTAGTTATTTGAACTATTCACTCTACGAGAAGTTTTTAATTCTAATCGAGCACAAAAGCATACGGAATAACATTAAATCAATTGCATGCTCAAAACTTTTAGAAAATACACGTACCTGATAGCTGGATGAGATGGGGATGATTGGTGTGTTACTGACTCAGACAAGTCTAGGAAACAATCTAGACTCGACTACCAAGAAAGCTTATACTTCAGAGCAGTCAAACCTGATCTGATATCACTTTGTCACACCCCGAAATCCGGTGTGTAGGAACGACCAGACTCCATTGGAATGTGAAGGTGAAACCATCAAATAAACATACCATTTCGATCATAAATCAACCCGAGATGTAACCAAACACTAATTCAATTGATTTAAGAATGTAAAAACCAACAAACATAACTTATCTTAACAATGAATTATGCTCATGAATAGGGGAATAGGGTTTGAAAGCGATAACGAATATGAACATACTTCCAAATCAAAACTCATTAAGAAATGAGCATAAATAATTTACAACGGTTTCACAAAATAATAGGAAGTATCTCGATTCCAAATTATGCAGACATGAAAGTTAAACGGGAATTAGGAGTTTGTTTCGAGCACACGGTTCATTTTTGTAGCATTACCCATATCATCGTTAAAAAAAAAATGTAACTTGTTAAAAGGTAACATGCAGTGGAGACATCATTTATTCTTGACAACTACATGTATGAAGACATGTAATTGTAGACTGAACTTTATAGATAACACACCACCAAGAATCACCCTCGCCATCTTCATCCAAAACTAACCTGCACGTTTAGAAATATATGCAGGGCAGAGTACTTCGTACTCAGTGAACATATTGCCATACAAAAACATTCTCAAAACTTGCTCTTAGAGTTATATAATTGAAACTTGCCTCTCTTGCTGCATCACAAGGGTTAGATATATAATTAATTGCTTTAAAATAATTTTCCACTTGTGACAGCCATAAAAACATTTTTTTTTTTATTTTGAAAATCGCCTGTGTAGTCTAAGCTTATATCTTAGGGTATGAATCAGTCTACAGCTTATCTTCTGTGGTGTCAAGAAGTAGGCCTCCTCCTCCAACACCGTGACAGGCCCAACCGAAGCAAGGCTCACAGTCACCTTAACTAATGCATGCATTGTCCAGTATCTTACCTGTAATACCCCGGATAATTATTCCGTCATAAAAAAAATTTAATTAATAATTAAGGCTTTGCACACCTAAGTTAAGGATTTTCGATTCTAAGACTGACGGTGAAATCCGTTTCTGAAAATAAATTCCAGAAGTCGGTCGAACGACTACTGTATTAGGGTTTTCGCGTCCGATAAAATTTTCGTCTGAAAACTCAGATCGAAAAACCGTCAGAATTTACATTCACTTTTTCTCCGATACGAGTTCACCGGAGAAAGTCAGTTTTTATGATTTTTCCGGGCGAATTTTAGACTGTCTTATCCCGACTTTTTATCGGATTTTAAAAAACGAATTAGGTTTTCCGAGTATGTGATTTATTTCTAATCTAACGGTCGAATTAGATTTCGTCGAATACGTAACGAACTAAGAATTTATTTCTCGACTTTTATAACATCGTTCTAGACCCGTAATCGAGATATTTCCGGCAATTAAATCACCCCAAAACCGCCCATGAGTCATCACCTTTTTAGTTAGATATTTCTTCACACTTTATGGAATAGTAAGTAGCTTAGTCATCCTCTCTCCCTCTCTCCCTCATTACCCCCCCCCCCCCCTTCATTCTCTCCCCATTCTCTCTCTCAATCCTCCATTAAAGAGTCTCCTTCAAGCTTTTCTCAAGATCACAAGTCATCCATCTACCGATCGATTTTATTTCCGAGTTCATATTCGGCAAGGTAGGAACTTCTTCTACGTTATGAACCGTAAACTCGATTCCATCAACTTTATTTTTTTCGAAAAATATGGAATGAAGTAGGATGATGAACCTTAGTTTAATACATGTTATAGTATGCTTAGAATTAGGTTTTATGGATTGAAATCATGAAGAAATCATCCCTCATAACCTAATTGATATTACCGAAATTTTCGATAGACTTAGGGGTTTTATGTAGTTCGATTTTCTTGATGTTTGATTGATGGATTAGTGTTCTATGTGATGTTAGATGACTACATGAATTAATTTAGAATTTTCTAACAATAAAAGTAGAAATGTAAGAGCGAAAGAATCGATGTTTTGATGTAAAAGATGTTATGATTTTCATGTTATGTTCATAAAATTTGATCGAATTCTAAAAAGATTGGAATTTTGATAAGAGACGAAGAAACGAGATTAAACGTTGATAGAAAAGTCGAATAAGGAAAACCAATTTGATAATAATGATTGTTGTCGTTTGACGAACGATATTGTAGTTGACAATATTTCCATCCGAGATACGAGATGATTTGAGTTTTAGTTAATAAACGAGAAGTTGTTGAATGAAATAGAAATTGAAATTGAATTGGTTTAGTAATTGGTTAGTTGAAAATGACGAGGAAATGCTCGTCGTTTGTTTAATCAAATGACGTGAATGTGTACCCGATTAAGGGACATGCATGTAGACTGCATTGAGATGAAAATTTCGTAAGAATAAAAGTGGAATAGCATTAATCGAACCTAGGGAATCGTGCGTCGAGTTTTATCGAGCATTAGGGTTTCGCGCGGACTGTTTTGCAACATTTCACGGAAACTGTCATAACTTTTAGCTCGCTTAACGAAATCGAGATCCGTAAATTGGAGAGGAAACTAGACATTCGTAGCTTTCTTTTGGTATAAATTTCATCCCCTGTTTTAAAGTACTCTATTCTGTGCGAACTCCAGATCCACTGCCTTGTGCAGAAAGTTTCCAAAACTTAAATTCTTAAGTTGAATCCGTTTCAACTTCGTTCCTTGTGAACTTTTAAGTCGTTATAAGTTATCGAAATCCTTTATCTACTGACCTAAGTGTCAAGTAATGAGCCGAGTCAGTTTATAAATGAGAGTTGATCGAGTCTCGTTTATTAGTTAATCAAAAGAAAGTAGTAAAGTGCCAAAGCTTAAAAGACTAAAACCGATTTCGATTTCCTGTTTCTTTTATCGTTGCGATCAAGTTATTTAAGTTTGTTTATTTACGATAAAAGGAGGAAGTCAGCGCCAAGGATAGGACGGAAGACCGAAGACGGAAGCTCGTATTATAGTTCTGTAATCTTTAAGGTGGGTTTTTCTATATATCAAACAAAATGAGCGATGCTCGAAAATGTTTATTTATAGCTTTGATAATTGTGTTTTCAACGTGTTAATCAGAGCATGAAATGATTTGTTTTTATGTGAGTTCTCTTGTACCCTTCTGAGTTAGCCGACTTGCTATCCAGAATTATTAGTTAGCCGACCTGCTAACTAAAACGATCAGACTTTGAGTTAGCTGACCTGCTATCCAAAGTTAGTGTACACAGTAGCCGTTGTGTGTGGAACCCTGTTTAGGGGTGGCCAGCCAGGGTGATAATTATTGGGCAAGATTGAACGTAACATCAGTCAGAAAATGCTCGCGCGAGTGATTTATAAGAAAAGAAAATGTTTAGTAGACACGGGAATTTATTGAAAAACCCCAATGTGCTACAGAAATGAGATGCCTAATTTATCTATACTTATTATATGTTTTCGGCAATGTGCCCACTAAGTATGTTTATACTTAGCCCTTCATATGTTTTATAAAATGTGCAGGTTGAGTGACGGGAGCGGCGGTGGTTGATGTTGAGTTAAGAAGTAGTAATTAGAATAAAGAACTTGTATCAAGCTTTACGCTTTCCGCTGCCAATCTTTTGAGATAATGTATCTATCAGTTGGGTCTAAGCCTCGTACAATGAACTCTGTTTCTTTTTGAACAACTTGTCGAGTGATCCTTCGAGATCAACTCTTTCTTTTAAATGAAGTCTTGTTCATAGAAGTTATTCTGTTATTAATGTCTGTTTATTCGTTCGTTCTTATTCATTCCCCCTTCTTCCCCGCTTCTTTAATCCAACCCCTAGTCGCACCACGGCTTTGCCGTCCCTCGGGATTTGGGGTTGTGACATTACAGGACCTTTATCCCATGCGTCCACAGGACTTGTAATAACATTAACACGTAGATGATTGCATACCAAAACATTTAGAACATTTAGGCAACTCAATCAATTGGAAAAGTGCACGTAATACGTAAATAGTACACGCATTCATCATTTGGTTTTAGTTCAGAAAGCCCACCTGTCCTCCGAAGATCTAGCTAGGCGGCTTACTCTTTTTGTCCTCGCTACTTTTCCATCCCGCTTGGTCCTTCACAATTTAACATTGAATAAGGACAACACTCTGGTTGCGTAAGACGTAACGTAGATTTTGGGCTCGGCTGAAGGATTTCTACATGACTCAGGTCTTTTCTATATTATTCTAACTTTTCTAAGTCGACATCTTTTCTCGACTTTCTCGTTCTTGATTTATCTACTCTACTCGATTACTAGATAAACTTTGTCTCACTTTCTCGTGTCTAGAAATAACATTACTTTAGTTCTTTCCGCTAAACGAAAGAATACTATTTCATAAAGAATTAAAAAAAAACATTTTATTTAAGCACATAAGTCTAACCAAACATAATGAATTCAAACATGATTTTTATTTCAAATACAATCAACAGTTAACTCGACATTGCTCAACTTTATTCTTGGAAAAATATTAACTTCGAAAATAATAAAGATAATCTCATCTACTTTTATAATTAAATTCAAATAATAAGAATTTTGAATTTAAAACTCAACTTCTGTTTAATATTTCTCGATTTAAAATACGTCATTAGTTCTCAAAAGACGAACGTATACTCATATATATACTCTCGTCTTAGTAATTTAACTTTCAATAATATACTTTCTTCCTTTTTCTTAATTAAACTCTCGTTTTCTATATTGAATAGAAATTCGACTTTCTACTTATAACTAAATGCTTAATAACTTCGTCGTCTTATCTCGATTTTAAAATATTTGGAAAACGTACTTGAATATTTTTACTCAAACATCATTATTACATCATTCAATACTCGACATCATCAAGAAACGATTATTCAAGCATTCACAACTTATTACACTTGACTTTCACATTTTTAGTAATTAATATTCATTCAATCTCAACTCATAACTTTATTTTATTTAAGCTATTTCTTTATAGCATTATTTAATCATTCAAGTATTAACTTAAATCTCGATCTCATATTTACTACTTCTTATTTCATTAACTTATTTATTTCTACTTTTATTATTTTTATTCTAAAACTCTTTGATTAATTTCATAATCAAAATAAGTAAACAAACTCAATCTCGAATAAATTATTCCTTAAGCTGTACTTCTTAAAACATTTTTCTCCTTACAAGAGAATTTATCTCTCTTTATTTTAATTACTCTTTACTTCTTATTCGATTGAACGAACTTAATCTCGATTAACTCATCTTTAAATTTTTCATACTTGACTTTTAATCTCATCTTCTTGGTTCTAATTTTTTTTTTATTTCTCAACTAATATCATTTTATTTTCCTCCAATATTAAACTCATATATTTTCTTCTCTAATTAATTATATCCTTTACAAAGAAATAATTGTTTTTTGTTTTACTCAATTTATATCTCTATTAATAAACTATTTATTCTCACTTTATTTCTATTTTATTTTATTATTTTATTTTTTGATTTTCTAATTATTTTATTAATTTTATACTCCCTCCGTTCGTAAACAAGTGTCTTATTGTGTGCTGGGCACGAAGATTAAGAAAGTAGGTAGAATTGTTTTGTAGTGGGTAAAAGTTAGGATGTAAGGGTATTGTTAATAAAGTAGATTAGTGTGCTAATCTTTATTCTTTTTTGACTTATTTTTTATTTATGCTCTTTACATCTTTTTACAGTGCGGTTTTTTTTCGCACGATTTATTTTGATCACTGTTTATTTTTTTCCTTTAATTTTCGACTTGTTTTTTTCCTGTCCATGTTTTCGTTTTTTTTACTGTTAAATCAAATGTTGATGATATATTCATCTTATTTTTGGATATTTTTCATCTTTTTTTCTTTTTTGAAATGATGATGATGAAATATTCGTTGCTCAAACGCCTCTTTTTTGGTGGTTGCCATTCATCGGGGTCCATAGAGCGACGTTCATCCACCCAATCG
Organism: Schizonepeta tenuifolia; assembly: GCA_029490685.1. Classification (NCBI taxonomy): domain Eukaryota; kingdom Viridiplantae; phylum Streptophyta; class Magnoliopsida; order Lamiales; family Lamiaceae; genus Schizonepeta; species Schizonepeta tenuifolia. The sequence continues at coordinate 75,093,308 of CM055959.1, forward strand.
TAGATTGCCTTCATTTTAGCCCGATATTTTGCCAATTCGGACAGCAAAAAGGAGTAGGGTGCTTCATCCTCCATCGGAGTCGAAGCTTCAGCCACTAACGACGGCGTCACAGATCCAGAGGGCGGCATCGGAGCTTGAGCCACCAGCGGCGGAGTCGCACATCCAGAGGGCGGCATCGAATGTTCGGCCACCGACGCCGGAGTTTCCGCCATAAGAGATGTATTGGGTGGCATCGGAGTCGCCGAAGTCGCCTCCAGCACGGGTGGCGTCTCCAGGCCTACATCGGAGAATATAGTTTCAGGAACCATGTCGATCGAGCAAGACTCCAGTTCCCATGAATAGGTAGGAATCGGAGACAAGTGGGTCGCCGTCGAGCAAGAAACATCGGAGTTGGGAGTCAAATCGAAGAGGGGACAGATTTCTTTAGAGTTTTCGTCGATCGACATCGGAGAGATGGAACAGAATAAGGATCGAGAGGCTCGAGAGAAAAAGTGGAGTGCAGAGGATCGAGGGTGAAGAGGAGTGAGAGGAACAGAAGAAGGATTGAGAGGGTGGAGAGTGAATTAGATCTAGGGTTTGGGGAAGATAGGTAGAGCTTTTGGATCGAAGAAATGGGCAACAGATGGAAAAAAATAAATCGAGCCCAAAAATAAGGGATGTTATGTGTGCCCAAATCCAATTAACATACCAGCATCATTAACATGTTAATTAGTGTTTTAAATTTTTGTTAATTAAAAGTGGGTGGGCAAATGAGTGGCAAAGGGTAGTAATTTTGAGTAAAGTAATGAGGGTAGTATTGTCCAAAAAGCAGAGTAAGACACTTGTTTGTGAACAAATAAAATATGTAAGTAGGACACTTGTTCGCGAACGGAGGGAGTATTTAATTTAATGCATCTTCCAATCTTCATGTTTTTCACCAAGAACACACACTCATATATTCATATTTGAGAGGATTTTATAACTAGCACTTTTTAGATAGTTTTTTTAAAATCTAGAACTTCTTGACATTTATACCCTTACTCTCTAATTAACCTTCCATGACAAAAACAAAACATTCATTTGTTATTTTTACACCACAATTCAAAATTTTCATCCATTTCACTTTCTCTCTCTAGTTCTTCGCCGTCGCTACCTTTTTCATTTTCCAGAAATCTTAGCTTGCGATTGTTTGTGAGATTCTATCTAGTACATTAGGTAGAACCTCTGATTCTTCGATTAACATCGATTCGTTAGGTCGAATTTGTTTAAATTAAACTTTTGATCTTCAGTACAAAACCCTAGAATCTAATTTCACACTACTGATTTGATTTTGTTGCGGGTTTCAGACAGGGGAATATGTCAGGCGACCACTCCGATTCCGACGATGATGTTAACGAAACCTTAGGGACCTATTTCAAGACGAGTGAAACACAAAACGAGGCAAAATTACCGGTGAGTGAAGAGAAGTTATGTTAATCTTTTTCTAGTTTGAGTGAGATTTGTGTAAATGTCGCTGCTTTGAGTGAGATTTTTATAGTTTTGCTGTACTTTTTCGAAACCAGATAATTGTGGTCCACAATATTCCCTTTAAATCTCCTTATTTTCCTAGATCTGTACAACAATATATTTTTTTTGGGAAAAAGTTGATGAAACGTGGGAGAGATATGTTAAAAATGACTTTGTAGCAACTTTTGCTTGGGAACATGGTGACTTCTTTGAAAATGACATGTGGAAGAGTTAAGATAATGATGTCGTAGGATGTTTTGTTACCTAATAAATTCTAAAAAAAATTTGTTACTTACAAAAAATTGTTAGGAATTACTTAGTTGATATATTGTTTGTTACTGAGCAAGAAAATATTTAGTTTTATTTTGTTTTGTTATTGTGAAGTATTTTTGATACCGGTCAAACACGTTATGGTTATATTTTTTTTTGGGGGAAGTAACAAAATACTGTGGATGTGAATGTTTTTTGGTTACAAGGTGCAATTATTGTACTGATGTTTATATTCACATAAATTTGTTGTTTTAGTACTTCATAAATTTTGTACATTCACATAAATTTGTTGTTTTAGTACTTCATAAAAATTTGGATATTTCATTTGGTAATGTGCAAAAGGTTAAAGTTTTAATTTTGATTGTTAAATATATTTGATCAAGTTCTTAGTATTGGTAAATATATGGTTAAATTTTTGGTTTGTTCTTGTTAAATATAACTTGTTGCTTTTACCTTTACATTTTGGGAAGTAACAAAAACTTGCATACTTTCTATATATATTTGTTACTGGGCAAAATATTGTTGGTATTTTGTTACTGATCAATATTTTGGTTAATGCACAATTTTTTTTGTGCATTCACAAATATTGGTCATATTAAAGTGATTGATAAAAAAAATGGATATTTAATATGTTACCGATCAATATATTTTATGTTTTAACAAGTTTTTTTGTGCAAGCACAAATTTTTGTGTCAAAAATGGTTCAGGAAAAAAATGGATATTTAATTTGGTACTCGGCCAATTTTTTGTGGTTTTCTTCGTATTGTAATTTTTTCATTAGTAATGAACAATTTGTAAAGAGTGTCTTTCTTTTTGAATTGATGCATTAGATATTTTTGTTTGTTTCTGACCAAAATTTGTTAGGAGTGACTTAGTTGATATATTGTTTGTTACTGAGCAATAAAGTATTTAGTTTTAGCTTTGTTTTGTTTTTTATCACTATTTTTGGTTACTGATCAATATCTTGTTTAATGCACAAATTTTTTTGTGCATTCACAAAAATTGGTCATATTTAAGTGGCTCATAAAAAATTGGATATTTAATTTGTTCTGGTCAATATATTTATGGATTTAACAAGTTTTTTTGTGCAAACACAAAATTTTGCTCTGACAAATGGTTCAGCAAAAAATTGGATAATTAAATTTGTTACTGGGCCAATTTTTGTTCTTTCCCAAAATACTAAGAATTTGACTGCTCAAGGAAATGTTGTTATCAATTGTTACTGCTCAATATATGTTGACTTCCCAATATCTGTTAAGATGGCTTCACTAATATCTCTGTTCTAATAATCGTACGACGGCTGGAAATTCAAGCGGCCAATGCTTCAGGTAGTTACCTACAAAGTTAATCACCACTGCAAGGAAGAGATACTAGGTAGCATTCGAACAACCTTAAACAATCATGATGCAACGCTGTTCAGTAGGTCTGAGCAGTCATGCTTTGGAAAGTTTTTATGACTTTCCGGGCAAATTGGGGAAGTTAATGAGCACAGTCCATGAGCTAATGGCATACCAAATTGTCCACAAGAAAGAGCACCCTTACACAACTCGGGAGCTGTGTTTCTTTGTTAAGGGCAAAGTTGTAAAATTTCGTCGGGAGGAATTTGCACTTGTTACTGGTCTTCGATTTGGAGGTTCCGAGTTCAACCCTCACAAGAAGAGACATTTCCTCAGCCACGATTCAATGTATGCTAATTGGTATGTGGAAAATAAAACAACCTTCGGTAGGTTGTGGGATGACTACAAGGCTTCCAAATTCAAGACTGGGGAGGAATATTTGAAAGCATCGAAGATTCTGTTTGTGCATAACGTTCTTTTGGGAGTACAAAAGACTAAGACGATATATAAGTGGATTTGGGTCTACTTGAGCATGAAGAGTGGTGGGAGAATTTCCCCTGGGGTAGTTTTGCATATCAACACCTAATACAAAGTTTGGAACCGTCTCAATGGGTTCGTAACTGCATTCTTAGTATGTTTTTTGGCTTCATTAGTTGTTTGTGAGTTAATGTTAAGTTAATGTAACTGACTTTTTTGTGTTTGTTTGTGTATTTTCTTGTTCTGTTTTTTGGTAAATAAGGGATGGATCATGTGTGCATTCTCTGAGATTGGGAAGGAATCGGGATTGAGGAATGAAAGCTGTATTCCAAGGATGTTGAGGTATGATTATTCATCAGCACTTGGAGATTTGCTAGAGCTGATTGATGAGGTAAGTATTTGGACAAATTAGAAGTTAATATTTAATTGCAAGAGGTGTATAAAACTGATTTTGTTTGTTGTTGTTTTGATATTTAAAACAAGACTGAGGAGACTTTGAAACTATCCGATGATGAACTAGAGTCCATTTATTGAGAATCCTTAGAAGCCGACGGGGAACCTTTTAAGATCTATTTTCCCAAATTTAATATTATTGTTCCGGCATTTTCATTGTCTAACGATGAAGAAACATAAATGGATGGTAGAGCTGTGATGGTTAAAAAGAGACGTAAAGAAGTGGCAATGGATTGTGGTGATTTCATCAGTGTGAAGGAGGCAACAAAATTAATCACATCAATCCTGATGAGTGACGATGTGGTTAACAAGTTTGCCGATGTAACGGCGGGAATTGTTTGGAAGAAGCTAGGGGTAACTGGATATAGTGACAAGTTAGAATTATTAATTTGATAGCATGATTTATAAGAAATTAATGTGTTGGTTTTTGCAGGAGAAGGTTGTAGTCAGAGAAAGTGAAATAGTTGAGAAAGCTGTGGAAGGGACAAGTGGAATGAAGGATGGTCCAGAATTTTTGATAGAGGCAGATGAAGATTGACGGGACCGTTGTTTAGTCACGTACAAAATATATTTATAATTATCCTATTTCCCACTACCAGGATCAGCTAGCAGCATGTATAGGGTCGATCCCACGAGGAGTTGGTGTAGCTTTCTCATTGGTCACGGGTCATCCAAAGGTTTTGGGTTTTGCACGGACATGTCTTGGCCAAACAGGAAAATAAATGTTAACTAAAACATAAATAAAAGATAAAAGACAAACCTGGATTTGGGTGTTGAGTCAATTGCACAAACAAGATGTCTTCATCGATGGAAGGATATATGATACGTATGCGTGTCAACGGTTATAGTCCTACTGTCACGTTGTCACGCCTACAACCATGATTTCCCCAGCTCGTCCTTACTTTTTGAATCCTGCGTGGCATTCCCACCCCAGGCTTCCTAACTTTCCCAACTCACCCCCGGGCATTCCTCAAGGGGCATAGATTGAAACAAGCAGCTTTGGGCAATAGACAAACCCGTTCCGACCCTATGAGATACGAGGATCCTGCTCCGACTTTTCACCAGCACCAGTGTACTTCGATTGGCTCCGCCCAAGTTCAATCTGAGAGTTACCACCCTCAAGGAGCGTAGGGCAACTCTCTCCCAGTCCCTGTTGGTCTAAGCTACCTCACTTTTAAGGGATCTGCCTGCATCCAATTGCCCGCCGGCCAGACAACCTCTTGGGACAGACAAAACACTTTGGAATCATTACCTAACGCCTCGGGAACATAAATATATATAGCTTTCCCCTTTGCCTAAATTAACATCACGATTTTATGTTTCTACAGTGTTGTCTTGCCCAAACACAGGTTTGTATAACTACCTAGGCATAAAGTAAATAACAAGAAAAGAAAGAATGAATAGAAAAGAACTATGATTAAAATCAATCCGGACGACACCAACATCGTCGGCAACAAAGTACAAAATGTTACTTTGCCCCCGAAGGGGCAAACTCTCGAACAAAGAAAGAAAACCCTAGACTAAAGAAGATAAGAAGCTAAAAGGATTCAAAGGTTAAGAGTTGATAAGAGATACATATGTTTGCTATCTAGGAGTATTTATAGAGATGAAATTCGTGGGTCTTGGAGGCTCAGCTCATTAGGTAAGTTGATAGCAGAGACTTTCCTTATTTAGCAGATTTTGATATGGACAAATCTTCATGGATAAAGATGGAATTAATTCCTTCCTTGTTGGCAACTTGGATAAGATTGATCTCTTACTTGGTCCGCAATCTTTCCTTTTAGATTAATCTCTTTCTTGCGTCGCACTCTTTCTTGATATGCTGAACGGTCGCAGATCTCCATGCCCAAGATGTGTACTCCGGCCTCTCTTCTTGGGTGATTCGTTGCCCATCTCTTTTGATCTCCTTTGTAACACCCCAGAAATTTCGTACTGACTTAAAATTTTAAAGTTAATAATAAAAATGGCTTTGCACGCCTAAGTTCATAAAATTTAATTCTAAGACCAACGGTGAAAACCATTTCCGAAAATAAATTACGGAAGTCAGTTAGATGACTACTGTATTTAGGGTTATCACACACAACTCTCTCTTCCATTTTCCTCAATTCTCTCTCTCAATTTTCGACACACACACACACACAACTCTCTCTTCCATTTTTCTTTTCTCCATTGAAGAATCTTGGAGCTTTGTCAAGGATTTTCACACAAGATCATCATCCATCCACTAATTCTACTTCTTCTTTCACTAGTATTCAAGGTAACCACAAGATCTATTGTTCTATCCAATTAAAATCTTTTTCCTTTAATTTTTCATAAGGACCGATTGTTATGATGATGTAGAATAGATGGTTTGATCTTTAATCAAGGTAATTAGATAGATTAGATATGAATTCTACGGTTAAATTGAAAGAAAACCAACAACCCTAATTGCTATGAAATACCCAAAATTAGGGGTTTAAGTTAGGATGGATTAATTCTTCAATTGAATGTATAATTGATCTTAGGAGATGCTTAATTGATGATTAAAATAAAGAGAAATCAAAACCCCTATGAACTAGAAGAGGACCCGAAAATTTAGTTAGGGTTTGAGTTGGGGGATTTCAAATTAATGATGTAATAAGACTTGTAATTGATTATTGATGTTGTATTAGTATGATAAATGGATAAATGGAGTTAATTAAAGAAGAAAATCACTTCACCTAATTAATTGATAATACCGAAATTGATGAAGAATTGGGGGGATTTTGTGAAGTTGTTTTAATAATGAAATGATGATGGATTAAGGTACTAACTTGATGTTAGTTGATAATAGAAATTATTTGGAATTAATCTAAAATTATTATAGAAATTTAAGAGACAAAGAATCCTAATTAAGTCGAGATAGTTGATGATATAAGGTAGTGACATACGTAGTAATGATCCTCGATAGATGATGATTAATGTTGTAGAAAATGAATGAATTCTGTTAACTTTGGAAATTTCGTAAGAGACGATCAATTGAACGTAAGTAATAATCAAAAAGTCGATTAAGGATTCTAACTAGATAAAAATGCTCGTTATGGATTAAGGAATGACTTTGTAGTTGACGACATGAGCAATCCGGATTATTATATGATGAGTTGTAGTTATAACCGAGAACTAGAATCGAGAAATGTTAACTTGTTTTGGTATAGTACTTGATAGTTTGAAAGCCGATGTTTAGAACGTCGTGCTAATAGACGAATGATGGAAAGGAGTTCTTCACGTACGGGAGTACGTGTTGACTGCCTTGAAGTGCTAAAATCGTGAAAATGTAGGTTCGATAACATAAACGAACCTAGGAAGTCATACGTCGATTCTATCGAGCTTTTAGGGTTAGCCGCGGCAGTTTTGCGACCCTTGCCGGAAACTGTAATATCTTTTAACTCGTTTATCGGATTTGAGATCCGTAAATTGGAGAGTAAACTAGACATTCCATGCTTTTTAACGGAGCAGGGCACATCCCCTCTTTCCAATTTCTCTGTTCTGGGCAGTCCCCAGAACTACTGCATTGTGCAGTGAATTTTCAGAACTTAATTTCCTAAGTTGATTCCTTTCTAACTTAATTCCTTTTGATCTTTTAAGTCATAACGAGTTAACGACTATCTTTTCTACTGACCTAAGAGTCAAGTAAGGAACCGTTCGAGTTCTAAACGAGATTTGTTCAAGTCTCGTTCCCGTTTAATTAAAAAGAAACAAGTAGCGTGCAAATGCCTAAGAAACAAAACGACTAAACCTATTTCGAATTTTCCATTTCGATTATATTTTACGATCGAATTTAAAGTGTGATTATTTTTACGATGAAGGAGGAAGCCAGCACTAAGGAAAGGACGGAAGAACAGAAGAACG
>CM055959.1:75701696-75893690 GCA_029490685.1 Schizonepeta tenuifolia
TATGGCATGAATTGTTTTATGTTTTATGTGAGTTCTCTTGTACCTATCTGAGTTAACATTCGTGTTTTCCAGATTTAGAGTTAATCTAAATAGGTTAACTAACGATCGGCTCTGAGTTAGCTATTAAGTGCTTTCCAGAGTTAGTGCACTTTGTAACCTGTGGTGTATGTGGTATCCTGTTGAGGGGTAACCAGCCACGGTGAATGAGAATTGGTCAAGATTTGAACGTAACATACCAGAAAATGCTCGGCCGAGTAAATAGTGAAAATAAGTCAGAAAATGTTTAGTATACACGGGCTAATTTCAAATAAAACCCCGATGTGCTATAAATTATGAAATGCCAGATTATCTCTACCTATGTTATGTTTTCGGCATCGTGCCCACTAAGTACTTTTGTACTTAGCCCTGTATGTGTTTTCTAAATGTGCAGGTTGAAGCGACGAGAGCGGCGGTGGTTGAAGTTGAGTTGAGAAGTTAGGATGCTTTAGCTATGACTAAATTTCCGCTGCAAAACTCTAGACTTTTGACGTTATGTACATTTGGTGAATCACTGTAGTATAAGTCTGTAATCTTTTAACTTAGATACTTTCGAGTACCTTTTGTCGAGTAATCCTTCGTGATTAACTCTTCCTTTTAATAGTAACGTCTTGTTCATTAAATGTATGATGTCTTTTATGTATGTTTAGTTAGTAAGTCCCCTTCTTCCCCGCTTCTTTAATCCAACCCCAGTCACACCCCGGCTTCTGCCGTCCCTCGGGATTTGGGGCTGTGACAGAGTGGTATCAGAGCAGAGGTTCATTTTTTGCTCTGCTTATGAGTCAATCTTCTAGTATGAGTTATTCTTTTAGTGATACCACAGAGTGGTATCAGAGCAAGGCTTGTTTCCTGCTCTGATTATGAGTCAATTTTTCTAGTATGAGGCCTTCCTTTTAGTGAGACCACAAAGTGGCATCTGAGCAGAGGTTCGTTTCTGCTCTGCATGTGAGTTAGTCTTCTAGTCTGAGTCATTCTTTTAGTAATACCACAAAGTGGTATCGGAGCAGTAGTTTGTTTCCTGCTTTGGTTATGAGTCATTCTTTCTTAGTATGAGCCACTCCTTCTAGTAATATCACAGAGTGGTATTTATATACAAGTCTTCCTTCGAGTGATAATATAGAGTATTCATTCGTACTCTATATCGAGTCTTCTTTCGAGTCATAGGATAGAGTATTAGTATATACTCTAGATCAGGATCTTCTTTTAAGTAGAAGATAAGAGTTAGACTATAACACTAAGATTGAGAATGTAGATGTCAACTCCTCCTCCCGCTACGTCGACTCAACGAGAAAAAGAAAAGAATTTTAATTATGTGATTTCTTTTAAATAAGAAATTTATGAACAAGAATTCAATGAGATTGAGAATGAGAATGAGTTGTGTGCCAAAATTAGGAATTTTATGGAAGTATAATTTTTATACTTTATGTGATTATGTGATAGTACGAGTACTATCTTATGTGAAATTATTTGCGCGATAATTTCTTTCTTATGAAAAATATTTTTGGACACAAGAATATAGTTGGATTTTAGGGATTTTTCCCGGTTCAATGAGAACGTAGACTCGAAACCTAAGATCCTTCCGGTTCTTCGAGAATTTAGACGTTTTTAAGAAACGTTATTATGAAATGATTTCGAAAAGAGATCCCCGACACGAGGAGAACTTCTACTGATGAATATCACGTGCGTTAAGTGACATGAATAAAGATTCGGCAAAGTCGAACTTTGTTTTTCCAAACAAGAATTTCCTGCGAGGAAAATGAAATAAAAATGATTCGGTAAATCGTGTTAGTAAACGGAGTAAACGATTAGACGTTTGAGAAGCTTTTGGCTTCGAATTAAGAAAGGTATGAACGGGACGATGAAGACAGAATAAAGGGAATCAAAGCCAAATGAAATAAGTGAACGTTACTTACGTGTAAGTAACTTAAATGACGTCATTCGTGTCACGTCATTCCATTTCTTTTTCATATCGTGTTTTAGTAGGGTTTCGCCTTGATCGAACTCTACAAAGAAAATCGTATAAATTATTAGAAGTCGAGCACGAAGCTTGATTAAATTTTCCATCGATCGCCCGATTCTAGCGACGACAACTGGAACTTAGTTTCCAGAAAAGTTATTCTTTAAGTTATATTCCATTTCTTTTGGAAATTTTATTCCATATTTCGTCTTTGAATGAAGAATACAACTAGTACGAGTATCAAGAGTCGTTAACAACAAATTCTTTTGTGAATGGATGTTACTTTTGAATAAGTAACATGAACAAAGTAGACGTACTTTGTTTTAATAAGTAAGAATCGTTAAGAAATGTTGTTGAGAAAGTAATAAAGAATTAAGTTAAGTAAGTAAGAATGTAGTAAGATAAGAATGGAAATAAAATCTTGAAATTTTTAATTTTATATATATATATATATATATATATATATATATATATATATATATATATTGTTGAGTGCAATTTCTTGAATTGCTAGGAGTCTTGATAAGTGGTTGTCTTAAGTGATGATGTTACAATTGAATAAGGAATGTTCATTTTGTAATTTAAGTATTTCGTTAAGATAAGTTATTTCCCTACCTGTTACTGATCCGTGTTTCCTTAAAACTTTTGTAGGATGGCTAGGACTCGCGTTACTGCTCGGAAGAGCCAGCCCTTGGTTGAGTGCGAGCGTACCATACAAGACATGATACAAGACGAGTATTATGAGTTCGAGGCAGATTACAGTGAGGAGGATGTGGGACAGATAGTTAGCAACTTTTCGTTAGCTTACTTTCCAGTACGGCACTTATTCCGAAGAGTCAGGCAATATCAGACCTGATTGTACACCTACCGGACGAGTGGCGCGGTTGGGCGCACCGCGTGGCGTGGTACTTCCTAGGGATCTTCTGCGACGACACTGAGCCGACCGGCAACTACATGGGATTTCCCCTGTTTGTACACAGGCGCTTCTTTGACAGCAGACACATGCTTCCAGTTCCCTTTGAGCCGCATCTCCCCTATAGTCAGTTTCCCGCAGAGACCGAGCTAGAGCACCTCGACTTAGACCCAGATTTTTCTGCTTTGTTGGAGTTGCCACCAGACTTTTTGCCGAGTGAGGAGTCTGACGCGGAGTTAGAGCAGTTAGAGGAGGAGGCAGAGCCCGCTGTTACACCAGAGTTACCTCCAGTGAGTACACAGATCGAGGAGTTGATCCCAGGACCAGGATTCGTAGAGATCGACGCCGAGACAGCCGCGTTGTTAGGACTATCTTCACCGTTCTTACCTGATGTTTGTGTTAGAGTCAGGGGACCTTTAGAGACAAGACTGTTTCGGAAAGAGTCAGAATACCGAGGGATCGACGCGGAGCTTGCCGCCTTGTTAGAGTTACCATCTCCACTTACGCTACTTGAGGAGATCTGTGAGAAGTGGGGAGTAGTCAGAGGTCAGATGGAGGCAGGACCGTCTAGGGTCCGTTCTAGGGAGGAGTTCGAGTCAGGTTCAGGTTCCGGTTCCGTTCCAGAGCACCTTCTTGCCCTGAAGAAGCGTGCAGTAGAGATCAGTGAGGACTACCTTGTTTCCGACCTGGAGGAGACAGTTTCAGAGGCACCGTCACCCACTCTACTTACACTTTCTGGCGGCTCTACTCTAAGGGAGGATGAGGCACTCCAGCTCGTCTTTGGTTCAGAGTCTGAGGAGGAGGACCCGGACGAGGATCCAGAGGAGGACCCAGACGAGGATCTGGAGGAGGACCCAGAGGAGGACTCTTAGGGTTCCTAGGCCGTAGAGGGCAGTTCCGACGCGACTGTAGTCCGTTGTGTAGAGCGTCGTAGACGCATGTTAGTAGTAGTAGTAGCTCTTTTATCCTGTACAGAGTCGGATCAGTAACTAGTTTTTGTAGTACTCTAACGGATACGAAATTTTATGAATCGTTTCTGTTCTAGTACTTTTAGTAGGTACGGAGTTGCAGCCTGTTAGTGCACCCGATAAATAGTAGGCAGTCAGCCTAGTAGAATAGTAGTAGTCTAACTTTTGTATAAGTCCTCGTTGGAGGTAGAATTAATATTCTTTTTGATGTATATATATATACATGACCCATAAGAGGGTTTTTAATCACAAGAAAAATTTCCTATGAATTGTGTAATTAAATCAGAATGTCAATGAATTCGTGTGATGAGAAAATTTTAGTCTAACTTGAAAGTTAAAAGATGACGAAGTTAATATCGAAACTATGTTCGATATGTCGTCCCGTGAACTTGATTATGTTGAGAACGAGCTAGTAAGTACTAAGAGTGATTAACAGAAATGACTAATGAGAATTTCAAATTTCTTTAGATCAAAGAAAATGCCGCCAAGAAACATTAACAATAGGAGAGGTCGAGGACCTGGGAGGCCTCGAGGACGTGGGAGACGTCAACCGGAGAATGACAGAGAACAAGAGCAAGAACAGAATGCTACCCCATCACCATCCCCGTCACCATCTCCATCACCAACCCCATCACCACCTCCACCACCACCCCGTAGGGATGTTGAGGATTTATTCCTCAAGAGAAACCCCCCGATGTTTAATGGAACGGGCAGCCCTAGCGATGCTGAGCTATGGGTAAGATCTACTGAGAAGATATTCAAACTCCTCAGATGCACTGATGAGGAGAGAATGTTATGTGTCGCGTTCCAACTGACTGGATCGGCAGATTATTGGTGGGAAGCAAGGCAGAAGGTGATACCCGCAGAGCAGCTGGCTCGTTTCACATGGGAAGAGTTCAAGGAAATACTGTTTGATAAGTACGTACCCAAGACGTATAAAGCACAGAAGGAAGCCGAGTTTTATAACTTGAAGCAAGGAAAGCTGACCGTGACTGAGTATGATGCCAAGTTTTGCGAACTGTCTAGGTATGCGCCGACTTTGGTTGATACCGAGGAGAAGTTATCTAAGAAATTCCAAGGGGGACTATGACATGCACTGGGAATCGCGTTAGCTAGTCATGGGGGACTAGGCTACACTGATATTTTGGGAAGAGCATTGGAAATGGAGGCCGTCGTGCCTGACGAGAAGAAGATTGTACCAACTGCATCAGCACCAGCACAGAACCAGAACCGAGGCTATTATAACAACAATAATAGCAACTATCAGGGAAAGAGGAAATGAAATGGAGGAGGTAGCGGAGGCTACAATCAGAACTTCAACAACCAGAGTAATCAGAAGAGGGGCTTCCAGTAGGGCTATCAGCAGCCTGGCCAGAACAATAACAACAACAGCAACAGCAACAAAAGGCCGTGGCAGGGAAACAACCAATCGGGGTTGTTTATTCAAGGAAATGAGCAGAACGCACCATGGAAGGGCAACGGTCAACAGAACCAACCGCAAGGGCAGCAGCGAAACTTCAACCAGGGAGGAATTAATCCAGGGAGGGTTACCATTCCTGTCTGCCCTAAGTGCAACAGAGCCCATCCCAGAGTTTGTCAGATAGGCACCCCTAACAGTTTTAATTGTGAACAGAAGGGGCACATGAAGAAGGATTGCCCGAAACCGCTGCAAGCCATTCCTCTCAGAGCTATACAAGCACAGCCGCAGCAACAAATGAACCAACAGCAGTTCCAGCAGCATGCACAGCAACAACAGAATGCGAGGGCATGCGCTATCAAACAGGGTGGCCAGCACAAGGGAAAAGGCAACCTAGCAGGTATGGGAAAACTACACAACATCTCCATTAAGATACTGTTTGATACTGGCGCATCACATTCTTTCATTGCTGGCTCGTGTGCCGATAACTTAGACATCAGGCCTGTAAGAGCTGCACATTCTATGAGAGTAGCTACACCTTCAGGAGAGATCACTACTTCCACGCATGTTTGCTCTAACCTAGAACTAGAAATCGTAACTCTTAAGGTTAAGGCGAACAACTTAAATGTTATAATAATGTGGGACGTAAATATAATCCTAGGAATTGATTGGTTGTCAGAGAATTATGCCACAATTCTCTGCAACGAGAGAAAAATCTTTTTTCAACCCCCGGGTAAAGAACCAACCGAATTCCACAGAATTTCCATGGGTAGAGGCATACCAATTATATCAGCCCTTCAAGCCACGAAACTCATGAAGAAGAAAGGTACCACAACTTATCTTGTGTACCTAGTCGGAGGGCCAGGAGCTGAAAAGATCATCCAAGACGTAAAAGTTGTGAATGAATACGAAGACGTCTTTCCAGAAGTGTTACCAGGATTGCCACCAGATCGTCATGTGGACTTCACGATCAACTTAGAACCAGGAGTCGCACCTAAGTCTAAAGCCCCATATAGGATGGCACCGAAAGAACTAGAAGAGCTCAAAATCTAGTTATAAGAATTGCTAGACCTTGGTTTCATCAAACCAAGCGTCTCACCTTGGGGAGCACCAGTGCTATTTGTTAGGAAAAAAGACGGATCAATGAGAATGTGTATAGATTATCGAGAACTGAACAAGATCACACTCAAGAACAAATATCGTTTGCCAAGGATCGAGGATCTGTTCGATCAGCTTAAAGGTGCAGGAGTCTTCTCCAAGATAGATTTAAGGTCAGCATACCATCAGCTGAAAATCAAACCTGAAGACGTACCGAAGACCGCCTTTAGAACCCGATATGGCCATTACGAATTCCTAGTAATGCCATTTGGTTTAACCAACGCTCCAGCTGTATTCATGGATCTTATGAATAGAGTTTTCCACCCTTACTTGGACAAATTCGTTTTAGTATTCATCGACGACATCCTCTTTTACTCTAAGAATAAAAAGGAGCACGAGGAACATCTACGGATAGTGTTGGAAACACTAAGAACTGAGAAACTCTACGCCAAATTCAGTAAATGCGAATTTTGGCTGAAGGAAGTAATGTTCCTTGGACACTAGTATCAGCAAAAGGAATCAAAGTGGACCCAGTGCACAACTGGAAGTCACCGATGAGTCAGAATGAGATCAGAAGTTTCTTAGGTTTAGCCGGTTACTACAGAAGATTCATCGAAGGATTCTCCACGATCGCCCGCCCGATGACGCAGTTACTTCGGAAGGATACCAAATTTAAATGGACGGAAGAGTGCAAGAAGAGTTTCCAAACGCTTAAGGAACAGTTAACCACAGCGCCAGTACTAGCACTTCCAGACACAAACAAGGAGTATGTGGTTTACACCGACGCATCAAAAAATGTATTAGGTTGTGTCTTAATGCAAGACGGATGAGTGATAGCTTATGCTTCACGACAACTTCGACCTCACGAAGTTGAGTACCCAATCCACGACTTAGAACTCGCAGCTGTGGTGCATACGTTAAAGATTTGGAGACACCATCTCTATGGTGTAAGGGTTGAGATATTCACCGATCACAAGAGCCAGAAGTACTTTTTCGAGCAGAAAGAACTAAATATGAGACAAAGAAGATGGCTCGAATTAGTCAAGGATTACGACTGAGGAATCAACTATCATCCAGGAAAGGCTAATGTGGTAGCAGACGCATTGAGTCGCAAGGCTCCAACGAAGTTAGGATGCCTTTTTGTAGAGGAAGAAACTTTAGTACGAGAATTCGAGAAGATGGATATTAGAGTGCTCAACACGCCAGCTACAATAACAAGTCAGATAGCAGCATTAGAAGCTACACCAGATTTGAGAGAAAGAATCATCGGTCCTCAGAGAAAGGATGAATCAATGGAAAAGTTGCGATTAAAGATAAGAACAGAGAAACCAAATGGATATTCCGAAGCACCAGACAATGCGATCCTTTATGAATGCAGAATTTGTATTCCTGATGACGACAGCGAACTGAAGAATGAGATCTTGAGTGAGGCTCATGATACACCTTATACAGCACACCCAGGAAGTACGAAAATGTATCAAGATTTGAGAAGGAACTTCTAGTGGAATGGAATGAAACGAGACGTTGCTTCGTTTGTAGAAAGGTGTTTGGCATGTCAGCAAGTTAAGGCTTTACACCGACGACCGTATGGATTTCTACAACCATTGGATGTCCCAGAATGGAAATGGGAAGGCATAGCTATGGACTTTGTCACAGGCTTGCCTAAGTCGAGAAGAGGAAACACAGCTATTTGGGTAATTGTCGATAGGCTTACGAAGTCAGCACATTTCTTACCGATTAAGATTACCTACGGATCAGAGAAACTAGCTCAGTTGTACGTTAGAGAGATTGTACGTCTGCATGGAGTATCGAAAGTCATAATATCAGATAGAGACGCCAAATTTACCTCGAGATTTTGGATTACGATGCAGAAAGAATTGTGAACAGAGCTAAACTTTAGTACAACATTTCACCCACAGACAGATGGATAGTTCGAGAGAACAATTCAGATTTTAGTCGATATGTTAAGGACAGTGGTATTGGACAGAGGCGCGAATTGGGAAGAAATTCTACACTTAGTCGAATTCGCTTACAACAACAGCTATCAGGCCACGATAGGAATGGCGTCGTATGAGGCTTTGTATGGAAGGAAATGTAGATCGCCACTTTATTGGGACGAAGTAGGTGAAAGAAAGAACCTAGGCCCCGATGCAGTAAATGAGATGATTGAGATAGATCGGCAGATACAAGATAGAATGAAAGAAAACCAGAGCCGACAGAAGTCTTATGCCGACGATCGTTGAACCAATCTTGAGTTTGTAATAGGAGATAAAGTTTTCCTTAAGATATCACCGACTAGAGGAATCCTTAGATTCGGAGTTAAGGGTAAACTAAGACCCAAGTTTATAGGACCTTATGAAATCCTTGAGAAAATAGGACCCGTCGCTTATAGATTGGCCTTACTGCCAAGTCTAGGAAGTGTTCACAACGTGTTTCACGTTTCTCAATTGAGAAAATACGTCTATGATCCTAAGCACGTCATTAGTCAGCAAGACGTAGTTCTTGAATCTGACCTAAGCTACGAAGAGAAACCGATATCGATTTTGGATAGAAAAGTCCAAGAATTAAGAACCAAATCGATACCAATCGTTAAAGTGCTATGGAACCACCACGGGCAAGAAGAAACTACGTGGGAACTCGAGGAGAAGATGAAGGAGAGATATCCTCATCTTTTTGCAGAAGGTATGCAAATTTCGGGGCGAATTTTTTCGCAAGGGGGGTAGGATGTAATACCCCAGATTTTCCGTACAGTCCTAAAAATTTAATGTTAATAATAAAAATGGCTTTGCACGTCTAAGTTTATGATTCTGAATTCTAAAACTAACGGTGAAATCCGTTTCCAAAAATAATTTACGGAAGTCAATCAGATGACTACTGTATTTAGGGTTATCGCGTACGAAAAATTTTTAGTTCTGGAACTCAGAACGGAAAACCGTCTGATTTTTACATTCACGAAATTGCGATACGAACTCGCCCGAGAAAGTTCGTTTTTATGATTTTTCGGACGAAACTCGGACTGTGTCGTCCCGAGTTTTTGTCGGTATTAAAATTTTAAATATTACTTTCCGATTAAGTTTAATACGTTAGAATTTTTGGACGAATCGGAATTTGACGATTTTGTGCCGAGCTACGTTTTTCGTCGTTCGATTTCCGTAGCGTCGTATCGCGCTGGAAAAAGGCGTAATTTTCTTCTTTTTTCTCCTCTCTAGCCGACATCACACACACACACAAGCATGATATTTCATGTTTTATATAGTATTTATCTCATGACTCACCATTAGGATATTTACTTACTTTACACCTATTAACCTAAAGTGTTATAACTTTATAACAAATTTTAGCCATCTCCCTCACTCACCTCTCCCTCCCACTCGGCTGCACTCACACACACAACATCTCTCTCTCATTTTCATTTCCTCCATTGAAGATCCTCAAGTTCTTGAGCAAGGAATTCACACAAGTCTCTAATCCAACCATCGAATCCTACTTCTTCCTTTAGTAATCTTCAAGGTAATCTCCTCCTCTCTAATTCTATCCATTCCAAATCCATTTCTTTTTATTTTTAAAGATGGATCGATTTTCTTGGGTGGATGAATTAGATGTTTTGATCTCCAATTAGTGTAATTAGGTGTATTAGTTATGGATCTATGTTTAAAATGGAAGAAAATCAAGAACCCTAAGACCTACATCAATACCGAAAATTAGGGGAATTAGGTAGGTTGTTTTGATTCTTCAATTAGTTGGATAAACATGCTTAGGAGGTGTTCAATTAGTGATTAGAACAAAAAGAAATCGAATCCCCTAATATATGGATGAAAACCGATTCTAGGGTTTAGGGTTTGAATTGGGGATTTTTGTTTAATGTTGCAATTAGACTTGTAATTGTTTAATTGATGATATAATAGTATGATTAAGGGATTAATGAGGTTATTTGATGAAGAAAAACACCCCCTTTAATTTTATGTTAATACCGATAAAAATGAGGAAAATAGGGGTTTTCATGTAGTTGATTTAGTTGTTGATTTGTTGATGAAATAATGTTCCTAATGATGTTAGTTGATAATAGGAATTATTTGAGAATTTTCTAAAATTATTTTGTGGAATGTAAGAGACAAAGAAGTGGATTTAAGTTGAGATTAAGTAATGATATGAAGTGATGATATGTTTAATAATGAATCTCATTAGATGTTGATTGATGTCGTAGAAAATGAACGAATTCCGATAACTTTGGAATTTCGTAAGAGATGAACCAGTGGGCATAAGTAATAATCGAGAAGTCGAGTAAGAATTTTAATTTGATAATAATGTTCATGATGGACTAAGGTACGACTTTGTAGTTGACGAAATGAGCTTTCGGAATATTATAATATGAGTTGTAGTTATAGTCGAGAACTAGAAACGAGATTTTGTTAACTTGATTTTGGTTTAGTAAATGGTAGTTGAAACGATGATGTTTAGAACGTCGTGCTAAAGAAACGAGTTTTGAAAAGGAGTCTTTCACGAATGGGAGTGCGTGTTGACTGCCTTGAGAGTCAAGTTTCGTGAGAAATCGAGTATGAGAACTTAGAACGAACCTAAGAAGTTATACATCGTTTTTATCGAGCAATTAGGGTTAGCGCGGTAGTTTTGCGACCCTTTCCGGAAACTGTAATATCTCTTAGCTCGTTTATCGGATTTGAGATCCGTAAATTGGAGCGTAAACTAGATTTCCCAAGCTTTCTAATGGTACAGGGCTCATCCCCTGTTTCTAGTTCCTCTGTTCTGGGCAGTCCCCAGAACTACTGCTTTGTGCAGTGATTTTTTCAGGATTTATTTTACTAAGTTGTTTTCTTCGCAACTTAATTTCTTTCGATCGTTTAAGCCGTAATAACTTGATGATTACCTTCTCTACTGACCTAAGAGTCGAGTATGAGACATTTCAAGTTCTAAACGAGATTTGTTCAAGTCTCGTTCCCGTTTAATTAAAAATGAAACTAGTAGCGTGCAAATGCCTAAAGAAATGAAACGACTAAAACCTAATTCGAATTTCTATGTTCGATTATCTTTTACGACCGAATTTAAAGTGTTATTATTTTACGATGAAGGAGGAAGTCAGCAGTAAGGAAAGGACGGAAGATCAGGAGATCGGAAGCTAGTACTTAGTTCTGTAAACGCTAGGGTGGGCTTTTATATATAAAACAAAACGAGCAACGCTCGAAAATCTTTCTTTATCGCTTTGATTTCTGTGTTTTGAAAGTGATAATTATGGCATGAATTTTTTTATGTTTTATGTGAGTTCTCTTGTACCTATCTGAGTTGACATTCGTGTTTTCAAGATTTAGAGTTAATCTAAATAGGTTAACTAACGATCGGCTCTGAGTTAGCTATTAAGTGCTTTCCAGAGTTAGTGCACTTTGTAACATGTGGTGTATGTGGTATCCTGTTGAGGGGTAACCAACTACGGTGAATGAGAATTGGTCAAGATTTGAACGTAACATACCAAAAATGCTCGGCCGAGTAAATAGTGAAAATAAGTTAGAAAATGTTTAGTAGACACGGGCTAATTTCAAATAAAACCCCGATGTGCTACAAATTATGAAATGCCAGATTATCTCTACCTATGTTATGTTTTCGGCATCGTGCCCACTAAGTACTTTTGTACTTAGCCCTGCATGTGTTTTCTAAATGTGCAGGTTGAAGCGACGAGAGCGGCGGTGGTTGAAGTTGAGTTGAGAAGTTAGGATGCTTTAGCTATGACTAAATTTCCGCTGCAAAACTCTAGACTTTTGACGTTATGTACATTTGGTGAATCACTGTAGTATAAGTCTGTAATCTTTTAACTTAGATACTTTCGAGTACCTTTTGTCTAGTAATCCTTCGTGATTAACTCTTCCTTTTAATAGTAACGTCTTGTTCATTAAATGTATGATGTCTTTTATGTATGTTTAGTTAGTCAGTCCCCTTCTTCCCCGCTTCTTTAATCCAACCCCAGTCGCACCCTGGCTTTTGCCGCCCCTCGGGATTTGGGGCTGTGACATTTCCCGCATTTCACAGGATAATAACATCTTATATAAACAGATGATAACACATACCAAACTCAATAAAAACGGCAAGTCAATCGCATTTAAAATCATATAATAATATTCAATAGCATAATAACTTTCATCCATAGTTTTGGTTCAGAAAAGCCCACCTGACTTCCGAAGATTCTAGCTAGGCGGTTTAAGGGCTATTCGTCCTCGCTTATCGTTCCGTCCGGCTCGATCCTTCACAGATCGACATAGATAAAGAAAAATAAGATACGCAAAGACGGATAAAAAGGCGTTGGATTCAACTGAAGGACTTCTACTTGAGTCATTTTTCTCTTCGCTTTATCTTTTCTAAAAGATCTCGCATTTTCGTCATTAAGCTATTAACTCTACTTGATGATTGGTTAAAATCACTAACCAATGTCTTAACACTTCTCGCTTTATTTATGAAATGTCGTCTATTTACATTCCATTATTCGAGCTTTCTTTTAGAAACTTAGTTAATTCTCGATTTAACAAATCAATAGCTCAATTATTTGCATACGATTAAACTCAGTAATTCTTCACGTCACAATTAATATCATGCACTCAAATATTTAGTTCAATTACATAACAAATTCAAATAAATCAAACACATTTCAAGACACATTAACATTTATTCAATCATACTCTAGAACTTAATTCGATTATGCATTTCTTTTCATAAAAACTCAAACGATATAATTCATTTCTTCTCGGCTTATAAACAACGTTTTTTCCCAAATTCGTTATCTCATGAAACATTTTATAAAATTTTACTCAATTAATGAAATTTCTCTTTAATTCTTTTACTAATCATTTATGAAATAGGAATTTCTTTTCCATTTCTATTTCAATTCTCATTTCTTAACTCGATTATTATCTTTTCAATTATTAACTCGGAAATTTTCCTCGGTTTATTTTTGATCTACACGGTTTAAAAACAACCTAATTACTTAACTTTAATTAATTTCTCTCAAAACCATTATCGTATTTTATTTAATTATCCTTTTTGATTAAACTATACGAGTATTTAACTTAACTTGTTTAACATCTTTTCTTCGACTCGATTAAAACTTCTCTTTATTTCCTTATTATTTTATTCTCTTTCCTTTTTAACTCGATTTTCTCTATTCTTGTTTATTTACTTAATAAATTCCTTTTCTTCTTGTTCTTAACTTAAGACCAATTCTTATTTAACAATTTCCTTTATTCTTTAATTAATTTTTATAAAAACTAGTTTCTCTTATTAATTTTAATTACAAATTTTCTTTTTGATTTAGTTTATTAAAAATTTAAAACTTCAAGTTTTATTACAAGAACATTTATTAGCTATATTTTACTATACATTTCTCAATTTTTAACACTTTTAAAGCTTTTATAACTTTAATCTTTTCTCACAAAAATTTCTATTTTCATCAATGGATCAACTTAACATTCTAACACACATTAACATCAAAACCATTAAATCTTTTAAATTATCAAAAATTCTTTTCTTTAATAACTTTACATGCAATTTGTTTTTCTTATACTTAACAACATATATGATTACATCAACATATCATATAATAATTTCATGATTAAAACATCACTTAAATCATCAACAAAATCAACAAAATAAATTCTTCTTTCTCCTTAAAAACTCACGGCATTCCTCAAATTATTAGGGCAATCGGTTTTTCAATTTTTAATGCATATATACTCATTCATAACATGATAAAAATCATAAATCAAGCATAAAAATAACAATAACTCAAGAAATCCACATTTTCTTATTTTTCTCTAATATTTTCGGCATTAACTAGATTTTAGGGTTTTAAATTTCTTTTTCTTCTCTTAATTCATCGATTAAATCCTCGTGTTCGATTCTCCTATCGATTTCTGTACACTTAATTCTCACATCGATAACCTAAGTTTGCCTAAACATAAAATAAATATCACGCATGCATGTTTTCTTTCTCTTAGAGCTTAGAGATATACATATATACAATTAATCAAATGGATTATCATACTTTGAAAATTAAAATTGGATCTCCTCTCCTTGGCTTATTGGAATCGAATTGAAGGGAAAATAGGGCTTCAAACTTGAGCTTGGATGTAAGGAAAAACTCCTCTTGAATCCTCAAAGAAAATGCAACACAAAATTAATCATCCACTTTTTTTTTAGGGCTCAAGAGCCAAACATGAAGAAAAATGGGGATGATTATGGGATTTTAACTCAAGAACTTGATGAATTTTTACCTTTTTCTTGAAGGTATAGAGGAACTAGATGGAGAATGATGACCTTCACTTCATCTCCATGGATTTTGAGCTTGAATACTAAGCTTGCATGGAAGAAATTCAAGTGTATGTGTGTGGTGTGTGTATTGCCGAGAGGGAGAGAGAGTAGGGAGAGAATTTTTCTTCTTCTTGTTTTCTTGCTAGATTTCGAAAGAGAGAGAGATGAAATGGCTTGAATGAACAAATCTTCCTTTTGTATGGAGAGAGAGAGATGAAATGCATGCATTTGGTGTCCAACAAAGGGAATAAACATGATGACAATTAGTGTTGGAAATTGGTATGCTTAAGTGTGATGGATAATTGATGTGATTGCATTTGCATGCAATCTTTGATTAAAGTTACATAGGGAATTGGAGAGAGAGATTTAGGGAGAGAGATATGGTGAGGTGGCGGTGAGAGGGAGAGAGAGAGCGACACTTGTCCTCGTTGTTTCGTTACGGGTATTAATTACCTCGTCGTAAAGGTTTTTTGGATAAAACGGTCCGTATTAATTCATTTATGCTATAAATGGGTCTAATCTCTTCTCGTCTCGCTTCCGACACTAAAACATCTCAAACCTAATTCACATCTCATTAAAAAGATTAACGATTCCGATCATCTAGTCTTTTCAATCTTAAAAGAAATTAGTCGGCTTATTAATCCGCTTATTAATCCTTTAAAGATTAATTCCTCGTAACTCTTCTCAATTTATCTCGGATAAATTTCTTTCTTATCTAAATGACCTTAGAAGAAATTCTAGGTTCAAGATCTTAATTCAACTCTATTCTAAGTTCTTAGGCGTATAGAATTTCTCGGGTAATTAACATTATTCTTTTTCAATCAAACAAAATCTTCGGGGTTTTTCTGAAAATCATACTCGTACTCATTCTCATACAAACAACTCAATAAGTACATCATATCATCATTTCAAGAAATAGGACAGATAATCTCACACAGAAACACATAAGGCATTCCAGTTGTTTTACTCATTTCTATTATTTAGAAAAGAAAAATTTTTATTCTTCAAATCTCGTCAATTAAACTTACTCGATTAATTTAAAACGCTCTATAAAGGTATAGAAATTCGGGGTATTACAATAATGAAGTCTTGTTCATAGTAGTTTATTCTGTTATTAATGTCTGTTTATTCGTTCATTCTTATTCATTCCCCCTTCTTCCCCGCTTCTTTAATCCAAGCCCTAGTCGCACCCCGGCTTTTGCCGTCCCTCGGGATTTGGGGTTGTGACAGAGTGGTATCAGAGCAATCGTTTCTGCTCTGCATACGAATTTCTTTCAAGTAGTAAGATAGAGTATTTGTATATACTCTATACCCGAGTCTTCTTTCAAGTAATGTTAAGTCGTAACACTAAGTTTAAGAGTGTAGACGCAACTCAACCTCCCGCTACGTCGACTCAATCAAAGAAGAAGAGTAAGGAAAGAATTCCAGAAGTATGATTTCTTTTAAGAAGAAATTTTTGAATAAAGTATGCAAGTGTGATGTGATTAAGTATGCCAAGTATGATTTAATTAGAGTATAAGAGTTATAATTTGTTATATTACGTGAACTATGTGAAAGCATGAATGTTATGCTATGTGAAAGTACGTGAAATTATGTGAGTTATAATTTCCTTGTTTGAAATGTTTTATTGGCATGAGAATTTAGACGAATTTTAAGGCCTTCCCGATTCTTTGAGAACATAGACGTTCTAAGAAGCGTTTGTTCCAAAATTTCCAAGAAATGATCGGATCGAAATGGGCAGAATAAAGGGAATCAAAGAGAATAAACGAATGTCACCTGCGTAAAGTGACATGAACAACAGACTCGTTGGAGTTAACTTGTTTTTGAAAACAAAAGCCGTAAGAATTTCCTTTTAAGGAAAGAAAATAAAGAATAACAAGAAGAATAAGAATAAATAAGTTGATAAGTTAAAAGAATGGAAAGAATTCGTTAAGAAATTTCTTCGAGGAAGAAATAAAGTAAAAAAAGTAAAAGAATAATAAGCAAAAGAATGAAAATAAAGTCGTGAATTTTTTTTTTATATATATATGTATTGTTTGAGTGCAATTTCTTGAAATTGCTAGATGATTAAGATAAGCCGTGATTAAGTGGTTAAGTGTTGCAATTTGAATAATGGAATATTCTAATTGTGATTTAAGAATTCTTTAAGATATGTTAATTACCCTACCAGTTATTGATTCGTTTTCTCTTAAAACTTTGTAGGATGTCTGCTACACGTGTTACGGCTCAGAAGAGTCGACCTTTGAGACAGTGTACAGTAGTTGATGAGATTTTAGACGAGTACCATGACTATGAGGTGGATCCGAATCATGATATTGGACAGTTGGTTAGTGACTTCGCTGCACGCTTCTATGCAGCTCGTCACTTTGTTACTGAGTGCCAGACGATAGCCGATTTGATCGTACGGCTACCCGACGAGTGGTATGGTTGGGCACATGCCATAGCCTGGTACCACATTGCAGTGATCGGTGACGACCCCGAGCCGATCGGCGACTTTGCTGGTTTTGCCTTAGCCATACACATGCAGTTCTTTCACAGTCGAGTCATGTGGCCTATGCCGGTTGATGAGCACCTTCCCTACCTTCAAGTTCCGACTGAGGCTGAGGCCGAGTTTGAGCCTGAGCCGTTAGCCCTAGACCCAGAGTTTGCCGCACTGTTGGAGTTGTCGCCAGTGCTTTCACCTGTTGAGGGATTAGTTCTAGGAGACGAGTACCTAGAGAGAGATGCAGAGCTTGCTACGATGCTTGAGTCACCATCTTCTCTCACACCACTTGAGGAGATCTGTGCTGATTGGACGAGAGTCCGGGGACAGTTTGAGGCAGGGCCGTCTAGAGCCCGTTCTGCAGAGGTGTACCCATCTAGTTCACTTCCTGAGCACCTTCTTCCCCTGAAGAAGCGTGCAGTGGTATCCAGTTCGGACTACTTGGTTTCAGACTCGGAGAGGACAGTTTCAGACGTGCCTTTACCACCACCACTTACACTTTTGGACGGCACTACTTTGAGGGTTGACGAGGCACTCCAGCTCGTCTTTGCTTCAGATTCTGAGGAGGAGGATCCGGAGGAGGATGATCTCGAGGAGGACCCTGAAGAGGACCCTGAGGAGGACCCCGAGGAGTTGCAGGCTGTAGAGGGCTGTAGTAACTCGACAGCAGCTTGTTAAGCAGAGCGTCTTAGACGCGTAGTAGCAGTAGAAGTTCATTTTGTCTTGTAAATAGTCGGATCAGTAACCATCCTTTTGTAGTACTCTAAACGGATACGAAGTTTTTGGGATCGTTTCCGTTCTAGTACTTCCAGTAAATACAGAAATGCAACTTTTTAGTGCACCCGGTTCATAGATAGGCAGTTAGCTTAGTTTAGACTAGTCGCAGTCTAACTTTTTTGTATAAGTCCTCGTTGGAGGCAAAACTAATATTCTTATTGACGTGTATATATATATATATATGATGACCCGAGAGTGGGCTTAATCTTATGAAAAGTTTCTTCTAAGCACGATTAGAAGAAAAGTTTAGATGAATATTTCGGTTTAACCGAGAAGTTAAAGAGTTTAAAAGAGCTAAGAATCGAAGCTATTATTAGTTTTCTTTTCCATGAACTTGTTTAAGTTAGCAAAAGAGTTAGAAAGTAAAAGAAGGCTTAAAAGTAAGGTGCTAATAAGGGTTTTGTTCTTATAGTTTCAAAGAAAATATGCTGCCAAGAGTTGTTAACAATCGTAGAAGACCTGGTAGACCCAGGGGACGTGGAAGACGTCAAGCCCAAAATGATAGGGAGGAAGAACAGGAACACCATAATACCCCTCCACCACCATTACCATCACCACCACCACCACCGCTCCGTCGTGATATTGAGGATTTATTCCTCAAACGTAACCCACCTATATTCAACGGATCTGGTAGCCCAAGCGATGCTGAGTTTTGGGTGCGATCTATTGAGCAAATTTTCAAACTCCTCAGATGTACTGATGAGGAGCGACTACTGTGTGTCGTGTTCCAGATTTCTGGACCAGTTGACTACTGGTGGGAAGCTCGGCAGAAGGTTATACCTGCAGAGCATCTGGCTCGTTTCACTTGGGAAGAATTCAAGGAAGCACTATATGATAAGTATGTATCTAAGACCTATAGAGCTCAGAAGGAGGCTGAGTTCTATAATCTGAAACCATGGAAGATGACAGTCACAGAATATGACGCCAAGTTTTGTGAGTTGTCGAGGTATGCGCCTGCTCAGGTTGATACCGAGGAAAAGATAGCGAAGAAGTTCCGTGGGGGACTGAAACATGAGTTTGGAATCGCGTTAGCCAGTCATGGAGGGCTGAGCTATACTGAAGTTTTAGGGCGAGCCCTAGAGATGGAGACCGTAGTGCCTGATGAAAGGAAAACAATAATACCCGCACCAGCCCCGACCCAAAATCGAGGCTATTACAACAACAACAACCATAATAACAACTACCAGGGTAAAAGGAAATGGGATGGAGAAAACAACAGTAGCTACTACGAGCACTCCAATAATCAAGGAAACCAGGAGAATGGAAATCAGCAAAGCTATCAGCAGCCTAATCAAGGTAACAATAATGGGAAGAAGCCATTGCAGGGAAACAGTCAATCGGGACTGTACTTACAAGGAAATAATCAAGCAGGACCATGGAAAGAGAATAATCAGCACGGTCAGCCACAAGGGCAGAAAAGGAATAACCAACGAGGAAACAATCAAGGAAGAACTACCGTTCCTGCCTGTCCCAAGTGTAATAGGGTACACTTCGGGATCTGTCAAGCAAATTCTGGGAATCGCTTCAACTGCGGACAGAAGGGGCACATTAAGAGGGACTGCCTGAAACCATTGCAAGCGGCAGGACACAATCAGTATGGACAGCCCCAACCTCTGAGGGCGATTCAGGCACAGCCGCAGCAACAGATGACCCAGCAGCAGTTCTAGCAGTACGCTCAACAGCAACAGAATGCAAGGGCATGTGCGATCAAACACGGTGAGCAGAATAAAGGAAAAGGAATCCTAGCAGGTATGAGAAAACTTCACAACATCCCTATTAAGATACTGTTTGATACTGGCGCATCACATTCTTTTATTGCTAGTTCGTGTGCCGATAACTCAGATATCAGACCTATACGAGCTGAACACGCTATGAGAGTAGCTACACCTTCAGGAGAGATCACTACTTCCACGCATGTTTGCTCTAACCTAGAATTAGAAAATGGAACTCTTAAGGTTAAGGCGAACAATTTGAACGTTATGATAATGTGGGACGTAGATATAATCTTAGGAATAGACTGGTTGTCAGGGAATTATGCCACAATTCTCTGCAACGAAAGGAAAATCTCTTTCCAACCACTAGGAAAAGAACCGACAGAATTTTATGGGATTGCAATGGGCAAGAGAATACCGATAATATCCACCTTACAAGCCAAGAAATTGATGAAGAAGAAGGGTTGCACCGCTTATCTTGTGTACCTAGTTGGAGAACCAGGAGCCGAGAAGATCATTCAAGACGTGAAAGTTGTTAACGAATACGAAGACGTCTTTCCAGAAATTTTACCTGGTTTACCACCCGACCGTCACATAGATTTCTCAATTGACTTAGAACCAGGATCGGCCCCCAAATCAAAAGCCCCATATAGGATGGCACCGAAAGAATTAGAAGAGCTTAAGATCCAGCTGCAAGAATTGTTAGACCTTGGATTCATTAGACCGAGTGTTTCACCGTGGGGAGCACCAGTTTTGTTTGTAAGAAAAAAGGATGGTTCTATGAGAATGTGCATAGACTATCGAGAGTTAAATAAGATCACCCTTAAGAATAAGTATCCTTTGCCAAGGATAGAAGACCTTTTTGATCAGCTTAAGGGCGCAGGAGTCTTTTCGAAGATAGATTTAAGATCCGGGTATCATCAATTGAAAATCAAACCCGAGGACATACCTAAGACTGCTTTCCGAACCAGATATGGCCATTACGAATTCCTAGTTATGCCATTCGGTTTGACTAACGCTCCTGCAGTATTCATGGATCTCATGAATCAAATTTTTCACCAATACTTGGACAAATTTGTTTTAGTATTCATCGACGACATTCTTATTTACTCCAAGAATGAGGAAGAACATAAGGAACACTTGAGAATAGTTTTAGAAATGCTTAGAGCCGAGAAACTTTACGTCAAATTCAGTAAGTGCGAGTTTTGGCTGAAGGAAGTAATGTTCCTTGGACACATAGTATCAGCAGAAGGTATCAAGGTAGATCCTGCCAAGGTAGAGGCAGCGCAATTGGAAATCACCGACAAGTCCGAACGAAATTAGGAGTTTCTTAGGTTTAGCCGGTTATTACAGAAGATTCATAGAAGGATTCTCTATGATTGCTAGACCTATGATGAAACTACTTCGGAAGGAAAACAAGTATAAATGGACGGATGAATGCGAGAAGAGTATTCAGACACTCAAGGAGAAGTTAACCACAACACCAGTGTTGGCTCTGCCAGAAGCAAATAAGGAATACGTGGTCTATACAGATGCTTCGAAGAATGTATTAGGTTGTGTATTGTTGCAAGATGGAAAGGTGATAGCTTATGCTTCACGACAACTTCGACCTCATGAAGTTGAGTACCCAACCCACGACTTAGAACTAGCAGCCATTGTGCATGCGCTGAAGATTTGGAGACACCATCTCTATGGTGTTAGGGTTGAGATTTTTACAGACCATAAAAGTCTAAAGTACTTTTTCGAGCAAAAGGAATTGAACATGAGGCAAAGATGATGGCTCGAATTAGTCAAATATTATGATTGTGGAATCAACTATCATCTAGGAAAGGCAAATGTGGTAGCTGACGCGCTGAGTCGCAAGACTCCAACCAAGTTAGGATGTCTCTTTGTTGTGGAAGAAGCTCTTGTATGAGAATTTGAGGAAATGAACTTAGAAGTGCTCGATGCACCTGAAACGATAATAAACCAAATAGCAGCACTCGAAGCTATATCAGATTTACGAGAAAGAATCATATGTGCGCAGAGAAAGGATGAATCAACTGAGAAGCTTCGACTAAGGATAAGAACGGATAAACCGGACGGTTTTTCCGAGGCACCAGATAATGCAATTTTGTTTGAAGGCAGATTTTGTATCCCTAAAGACGACGAATTGAAGAACGATATCATGAGTGAGGCTCACGATACGCCATATATAGCACACCCAGGGAGTACGAAGATGTATCAAGACTTAAGAAAGAATTTTTGGTGGAACAGTTTGAAATGAGACGTTGCCTCGTTTGTAGAAAGATGTTTGGTTTGTCAACAAGTGAAAGCTCTACACCAAAGACCATACGGATTGTTACAGCCATTAAGTATTCCATAATGGAAATGGGAGGATATATGACAGGTTTGCCTAAGTCAAGAAGAGGAAACACTGCCCACCTGGGTAGTTATTGATAGACTCACCAAATCAGCTCATTTTCTACCGATTAAGATTACCTACGGGTCAGAGAAGTTACCACAGTTGTATGTCCTTGAGATTGTACGTCTGCACGGAATACCAAAGTCGATAACATCAGATAGATATGCCAAATTCACTTCGAGATTTTGGATCACAATGCAGAAAGAGTTAGGAACCGAACTTAACTTTAGTACCGCTTTTCACCCCTAGACGGATGGACAATCCGAGAGAACGATTCAGATACTCGTTGATATGTTAAGAACGGTAGTATTGGATCGAAACACGAATTGGGAAGATATCTTACATTTAGTTGAATTCGCGTACAATAACAGTTATTAGGCGACGATAGGAATGGTGCCTTACGAGGCTTTGTATGGAAAGAAATGTAGATCACCAGTTTATTGAGATGAAGTAGGTGGAAGGAAGAACCTAGGACCCGATGCGGTCAGTGAAATGATCAAGATCATTCGTTAGATTAGAGTTAGAATGAAAGAGGCCCAGAGCCGACAGAAGTCTTGCGCCGACGATCGTCGAACCAATCTTAGTTTTGAAATAGGGGATAAAGTTTTCCTCAAGATATCACTATCTAAAGGAATCGTTAGATTCGGCGTTAAGGGTAAACTCAGACCAAGGTTTATAGGACCTTACGAAATTTTTGAAAGAGTAGGACCAGTTGCTTATAGATTGGCCTTACCGCCAAGTCTAGGAAGTGTCCATAACGTGTTTCACGTATCTCAGTTAAGAAAATATGTTTTTGATCCTAAGCACGTAATTAACCAGCAAGACGTCGATTTTGAATCATACTTGAGTTATGAAGAGAAACCATTATCGATTTTAGATTGAAAGATACAAGAGTTAAAAACCAAGTCGATACTAATAGTAAAAGTGCTATGGAATCACCACGGGCAAGAAGAAACCACGTGGGAACTCGAAGAAAAGATGAAAGAGAAGTACCCTTACCTTTTTGAAGAAGGTATGCAAATTTCGGGATGAAATTTCTTGTTAGAGGGGTAGGATGTAATACCCCGGATGTTTATTCCGTCATTAAAATAAAAAGTTAATTAATAATTAAGGCTTTGCACGCCTAAGTTAAGGATTTTCGATTCTAAGACTGACGGTGAAATCCGTTTCAGAAAATAAATTCCAGAAGTCGGTCGAACGACTACTGGATTAGGGTTTTCGCGTCCGATAGATTTTTCGTCCGAAAACTCAGATTGAAAAACCGTCGAACTTTACATTCACTTTTTCTTCGAAACGAGTTCACCGGAGAAAGTCAGTTTTTATGATTTTTTCGGGCGAATTTTATACTGTCTAATCCCGACTTTTTCTCGGATTTTGAAAAACAAATTAGGTTTTCTGAGTATGTGATTTATTTCTAATCTAACGGACGAATTAGATTTCGTCGAATTTGTAACTACCTAAGAAAGTTTTTCTCGACTTTTATATCGACGTTCTAGACCCGGAAACGAGATATTTCCAACAAATTAATCACGCCCAAACACTCCTTAGCGAGTCACCACCTTTAATTAGATATTTCCTACACCTTTATGTTATAGTAAATAGCTTAGTCATCCCTTTTTTCTTTCTTCTTCAATACCGCCCCCACCCTCCCTCCCATCCTCTCTCTCTCTCATTTCTTTCACATTTTCTCCATTAAAGCTTCATCCTCCAAGCTTTTCTCAAGAACACAAGTCTCTCATCTACCGATCGATTTTCTTTCCGAGTTCATATTCCGCAAGGTGAGAACTTTTCCTACGTTATGAACCGAACACAAATCCTTTGCCATCATTTTCATTTTTTTTGAAACATAGGAGATGAAATAGGATGATGATTCTTGGTTAATTCATGATATAGTATGCTTAGAATTAGGTTCTATAGATTGAAATTGAAGAAAATCATCCCTCCCCTTAATCTTTTAATTACCGAAATTTTATGGAATTTTAGGGGTTTTTGCTAGTTGATTTTCTTGTTGTTTGATTAATGGATTCTTGTTCTACATGATATTAGATGATCACATGAATTGATTTAGAATTTTCTAAAAATAAAAATAGAATTGTAAGAGAGAAAGAATGCATGATTTGATGAAGAAAATGATATGATATGCATGATTGGTTAATGGAAATGAGATGTAGGATGATTGAGGATGAATATATCTTTATTTGGGATTTTTCTAAAAATAAAATGAAAAACGTAATAGACGGAAACTCGTCGATAAGTTGAAGCTCGATAATGTTTTCAGAATATGATTTACATATTAGTGATGCTTGTTAGATGATGATCATTGTTGTAAAATTTGAACGAAAACGGAGAACGTAGGATTTTTGTTATGAGACGAACAATCGACGATAAGTCAAGAATAGATAATAATTTAGGTTTGTGATTTGAACCTATGATAATCTTGATAGTTAATGATCGTGACCGTAAAATTTGAACGAATTCTAAGAAGGTTCGGTTTTTGATAAGAGACGGAGAATCGAGATTAAAAGCCGATAGAAAAGTCGAATAAGGAAAACCTTTTTGTTAATGATTGTTATTGGTTGACGAACGATATTGTAGTTAACGATTTTTCCATCCGAGAGACGAGATGTTTTGATTTTAAGTTAATAAACGAGAAGTCGAAGAATGAAATAGGAATTTGAACTTAAATTGGTATAGTAATTGGTTAGTTGAAAATGACGAGGAAACGCTCGTCGTTTGTTAAATCAAAAGACGTAAATGTGAACCCGATTAAGGGATACTGCGTATAGACTGTCTTAAGATTAAAATTTCGCAAAAATAAAAGTGGAATAGTATTGATCCAACCTAGAGAATCGTGCGTCGAGATTTATCGAGCATTAGGGTTTCGCGCGACTGTTTTGCGACGTTTCACGGAAACTGTCATAACTTCTAGCTCGCTTAACGAAATCGAGATCCGTAAATTGGAGAGTAAACTAGATACCCTACCTTTCTTTTGGTATAAATTACATCTCCTGTTTTTAAGTTCTCTGTTCTGTACGAACTCCAGATCCTCTGTATTGTGCAGAAAGTTTCCCAAAACTTAATTTCTTAAGTTGAATCCTTTTCAACTTCGTTCCTTGTGAACTTTTAAGTCGTTATAAGTTATCGACATCCATTATCTACTGACGTAAGTGTTGAGTAATGAGCCAAGTCAGTTTATAGACGAGAATTGATCGAAGTCTCATTTATTAGTTAATCAAAAGAATGTAGTAAAGTGCAAAAGCCTAAAAGACTAAAACCGGTTTCGATTTCCTGTTTCTTTTATCGTTATATTCAAGTTGCTTAAGTTTGTTTATTTACGATAAAAAGAGGAAGTCAGCACCGAGGATAGGACGGAAGACCAGAGACGGAAGCTCGAATAGTAGTTCTGTAATCAGTAAGGTGGGCTTTTCTATATACAAACTAAAATGAGCGATGCTCGAAAAAAAAAATTTATTGCTTTGATAATTGTGTTTCAAAGTGATAATCAGGGCATGAAAATATTTGTTTTATGTGAGTTCTTTTGTGCCATTCTGAATTGGTTCGCCAATTAAGTCGATCGGACTCGGAGTTAGTCCGGGCATGAGTTAATCAGGGCATGAAAATATTTGTTTCAAAGGGATTTTCCAGGGTTAGTGTACACGGTAGCCGGTGTGTGTGGTACTCTGTTGAGGGGTAGCCAACCACGGTGAATAGAATGTGCGGGGAAGAAGTTAACTCTTCCCCGGCGTTAAAACAGAATTGGGCAAGTTGAACGTATCATCTATCAAAAAAATGCTTGATCAAGCTATATTATGAAAGTGAAAGAAAATGTTAAGTAGGCTCGGGTATTTGTTGAAAAACCCCGATGCGCTATTTGTCAAGATGCCTGATTTATCTATACTTATGATATATTTTCGGCAATGTGCCCACTAAGTGCTTTTGTACTTAGCCCTACATATATTTTATAAAATGTGCAGGTTGAGCGACGGGAGCGGCGGTGGTTTATGTTGAGTAGATTGGTTTTAGGAAAGAAGATTGGAGTCTAAGTTCTACGTTTTTCCGCTGCCAAACTCTAAAACTCTTTTTTGTTGATGTATATATATCTTTTTTAGTCTAAGTTCATACATTGTCACAGCCCAAAATCCCGAGGATTGCAAAGTCGGGGTGCGACTAGGGATTAGATTTAAGAGGCGGGGAAGAAAGGGGGAGTTACTGAATAAACTGTCATTTATAAACAATATAATTACTATGAACTTGACTTTATTGAATAAAAGAGAGTCGATCTCGAAGGATCACTCCACGAAGTTGTTATCAGAGTAGACTAAGTTTAAAGTAAGAAACTTAAGCCGAAAAGTTATACAACCAAAAAGTGAAGTAGTTTGCAGCGGAAAAACGTAGAACTAAATACACTATTCTTCATTCCTATATACAACCTCTACTCAACTTCTGTCGTCTTCGTCACTCAACCTACATATTTATAAATACATGCAGGGCTAAGTATAATCATACTTAGTGGGCACAGTGCCGAAAACATATCATAAGCTTATAGATTAATCAGGCATTCTCAAAGTAACACAACGGGGTTTTCCTTTCAAAGGCCCGTGCTTACAAAAATATTTTTCTCTTTTCATAAATCACTCGCGCGAGCATTTTATTGTCATTATGTTCAACTTGCCCAACTTCTGTTTCAATGCCGGGGAAGAGTTAACTTCTTCCGCACACGTTCTATTCACCGCGGCTGGCTACCCCTCAACAGAGTACCACACACACCGGCTACCGTGTACACTAACTCTGAAAAACCAGTCGGCTAACTCAGAGTCCGATCGATTTAGTTAGTAGTCGGCTAACTCGGAATGGCACAAAAGAAATCACATAAAATAAATCTTTTTATGCACTAATAATCAATTTGAAAACACACTTATCAAAGCAATAAGTAAACATTTTCGAGCATCGCTCGTTTTATTTGATATATAGAAAAGCCCACCTCAACCGTTTACAGAACAAACTTTAACCTTCTGTCTTCCATCCTATCTTCAACTCCGACTTTCTTCTTTTATCGCAAATATTCAAACTTTAGTAATCGATCAAGACGATTAAAGAAAAAGAAAAACGAATTCGGTTAAGTCTTTTAGGCATTTGCACTTTAACTAATCTCTTTTGATTAAAGAAGAAACGAGACTTGAACACATCTCGTTTAAAACTAACTCAGTTCCTTACTCGACATTTAGAACATCATAACGGAAGTCAATAACTCATAATGACTTACTAGTTCTTAAAGAATTAAGTTGAAAAGAATTCAACTTAAGAAAATGAGTTCCCGAAATTTTCTGCACAAGGCAATAAGTCTGAAGCCTCTACAGAATAGAACACTTCGCAACAGGGGATGTTCTTGGTAGCAAAAGAAAGACACAGATGTCTAGTTTACTTTTCAATTTACGGATCTCGATTTCGTTAAACGAGCTAAAAGTTATGGCCGTTTCCGTGAAGGGTCGCAAAACTGCCGAAAAACCCTAATTGCTCGTAAAACTCGACGCACAATTCCCTAGGTTCGATCAATGCTATACAACCTTTATGAGCATGAAATTTCTATCACATTACAGTCTAGTCTCGCAATTATCTAACGTGAATACTTTCTCATTTCTCGATTAAAACTACGACGATTACTTCTCGTCTTTTCAACCAATCATTTTTACTTAGAAATTCTATTTCAATTTCAATTCAATTTCCATATTCAACTTCTATTTTCTTATTTCATAACTTATATGAAATCTTTATCAACTTCATTCCTACTTATTAATCAACTATGAACTCAAATCAAACAACATATAAAGTCTCGATTCCTTATTTCTTTCTTTTACGTACTAACTTACTTTCTTCGTTTCCTGAAGTTTTACTAATTCAATTCAAATCAAATTAGTTTAGATCATCTTCTTACTTTGTAATGAACTTCTTAATGCATTAACATCATTATAAACCATTACTTAATTAATCCACGTCATTTATATCGGTCTAAGAACTCGATTTTCTAAGGTTGTTAGTTAATTCTCAATTAATTCAACAACTATCCTAACATATCAACAATTACTAATATTCGATTAGTTTTCTCGTTCGATTTTTCTATCGACGATTACGCTCGACTCTTCGTCTCTTACGAAAAGTTCGACGTTCTTAGATTTCGTTCAGACTTTCCAATTATCATCATTAACTACATAGATCAACTAATGTGCAAACCATAAAATTATATCATTATCGAAACTAATTCTATCAACGATTCTTCGTCTCCAACGATTTTGTTTTTATTTTTAGAAAAATCTAAAATTAAATCTATGTTGAACTACATGCTTTCTACATCATAAATATCAAATCATATCATCAATATCATAACATTTACTCATTCAAACTCATGCTTCTTCATCTCTTACATTTTCATTTTTACTTTTTGAAAATTCTAATACAATTCATACATCAATATACTAATACCTAGAGTGATAATCTACCAACCAATCATCTAAAATCATGAATTTAAAATCAAATCCTATACCTTTAAATTTTCGGTTATGATAAAGGAATAAGAGGGAATGATTTTCACTTGATTCTAACCATGGAAATCTATTTCTAAGCATACATAATCAAGTTATAACTTAGAACATCATCTTCTTCCTCTCTTACAATTTTCGAAAATTTCCATAATTAGATGAATGAGATTTTGTTCGGATAGAAGTGAAGAGGAGGCTCTCACCTTTCCAAATAGGAACTCGGATTTGAAATCGATCGGTAGATGATTAAGTTACGGAAGCTTGAATACTTGAAGAACTTGATGAACACACTTGAAGATTTGAAGAAATGAAGAACAAGAGAGAGAAGAGAGAGTAATGGGTGGGGGGGGGGTTTGGTGGGTGAGTAAGAGAGAGTGTGATGACTAAATGGGGTGATATTTCGTTAAATAAAGTAGAAGGATGACTAAGGGAGTGTAGGTGGCGGTTGGGAGGTGGCATTTACATCAAAAATATCTCGATTACGGGTCTAATACGGCGTATTGAAATTGATTAATTATTTTCTTAGACGGTTATGTTTCCGGTGAAAACTAATTCGGCCAATAGATTGGAAATAATTTACTTAGTCGGAAAGCATAATTCGATTTCCGAAATCCATAGAAAAGTTGAGACATGACAGTCTAAATTTCGCCCGGAAAAATAATTAAAACTGACTTTCTCCAGTAGACTCGTATCGCAAAATAAGTGAATGTAAAGTCAGACGGTTTTTTGATCTGAGTTCTCGAACGAAAATTCTATCGGACGCGAAAACCCTAATACAGTAGTCGGTTGAATGACTTTTCAGAAATGGATTTCACCGTTAGTCTTAAAACTGAGATTCCTTAACTTAGGCGTGCAAAGCCTTAATTTCTTAGAAAATTTTTATTTCTCATCGGAAAAGAAAAGCCGGGTATAACATTCTACCCCTCTAACGAAAAATTTCGTCCCGAAATTTGCTTATCACCTTCG
Organism: Schizonepeta tenuifolia; assembly: GCA_029490685.1. Lineage (NCBI taxonomy): Eukaryota > Viridiplantae > Streptophyta > Magnoliopsida > Lamiales > Lamiaceae > Schizonepeta > Schizonepeta tenuifolia. The sequence continues at coordinate 75,731,264 of CM055959.1, forward strand.
AAAAAAAAATTCCCACGTAGCTTCTTCTTGCCTGTGGTGACTCCATAATACTTTTCTAATCGTATTAACTTGCTTCTTAACTTACGCACTTTTCGATCCGAGATCGATTGCGGTCTTTCTTCATAACTTATATCATAACTAAGAACAACGTCTTACTGGTGGATCATGTGCTTTAGAATCGAACACGTACTTTCTCAATTGAGATACACAAATATAGTAAACATTCCATAGACTTGGTGACACGGTCAATCTATTCACATTAAAACTATCTTTTCCAAAATATCTACTAATTATACAAATTTTTGTCTAAGCTTATACTTGACACGAAAATAATTACCATATCCCTAACAGGAAAATCATGAGGAAAAACTTGTCCCCATTCTCTAATTTTTAAGTCTGATTGGTATATATTACTTAAGACTTTTGTCGTCTCTAGATTTCTTTCTTTTGTCAACTCTAAACTTTGATTTAACACTATCATTCTTAACATATCTTCTGGTACTTGAATCGTTCCCTCGGATTCACCTTAAATTCTCTATCGTAGGTTTGGTATAGCTACTAGTGCTGCCATTCGGTTAGTTATTGTCTCATATGTATCGACCACTTCTAAATCCATCATCTCTAATTCTTGTACGTTTTCTACGTCTCATATGATTTCTTCAGTTCCAATCCTCCATTCAGGCTTGTAGTGCAGATATTATAGACATCCATTCATCCATCGGTATTCCATGAAAATCTGTAGGGTTCTTTTTAGGCTAATTGAAGGAAATCTTTCTCTCGCTGCAGAAAATCATTGCGTAGTCGCTCGTATATCCAATCCATTCCAAGGATTATATTTATCGTATTCAGATTTGTTCACTACAACCTTAGAAGATCCTAAGTTAAATTCTAGGTTTGAGCAAACAGAAGAAGTGGTGTTGATTTCTCTCCTAAGGGCGTGGTTACTCTCATTTTATGATTAGCGCGCTTTGGTTTTATTCCCATAGTGTCTATACGAGCTCTAGTAATAAAAGAATGTGAAGCTCTGGTATCAACTAATTTATGACTGGGTGATGGAGAAGTTTTACCCATATCTGCCAAGTAACCCTTGTCCTTATCCTGCTGGTCCGACTGTTGAGACTGTTGTTGTTGTGGATGTGGCTGAGCTTGAATAGCTCTCAAGGGTTGGGGCTGACCATACTGAATTGGTCTCACTGTTTGCAACGGTTTCGGGCAATCCCTCTTCATATGCCCTTTTTGTCCACAGTTAAAGCAGACACTCGTGCCTTCTTGACAAACACCGGGATGCACCCCATTACACTTAGGACAGATAGGAAAAATGACCTTTCCTTGGTTATTTCCTTCCCGAATGTTGTTCCTTTGCTGTCCTTGTGGATTATTTCTTTGCCACTGATTTCCACCTTGGTTTCCTTGATTGTTATTGTATTGATAGTAGCCACTGTTATTTCCTCCTTCCCATTTCTTTTTTCCTCTATAATTGTTATTATTGTTGTCGGAATGGTCTTGAGTTGAAGCCGGGTTTGGTGCTAGTACGGGCGCTACAATCTTTCGGTCGTCTGGCACAACCGCCTCCATGTCCAGGGCTCGTCCTAGTATGTCTCTGTAGCTCAGTCCTCCATACTCCTAGTTCGTGTTTAAGTCCTCCACAAAACTTCTTTGCTATCTTCTCGTCGGTATCTACCTCCTCGGGTGCATACCTTGACAATTCACAAAAGGTTGCATCGTATTGTCACTGTCATCTTTCCTTGTTTTAAATTGTAGAACTCTGCTTCCTTCTTTGCTTGGTAGGCTTTAGGGACGAACTTATCATAAAATACTTTAAACTCGTTCCAAGTAAAATGAGCCAGATGCTACCTTCTATCTAGCCTCCCACCAGTAATCAGCTGGTCCGGATAGTTGGAATGCAATACATGACAGACGCTCCTCATTAGTACATCTGAGAAGTTTAAAGATTCTTTCTACGGATCGTACCCAAAGCTCAGCATCGCTCGGGTTTCCGGATCCATTAAAGACAGGTGGATTTCTTTTGAGAAAAAGATCCTGAATATCACAACGAGGTGGTGGTGGAGGTGGTGGTGGAGAATTTTCATGGTGTTCTTGTTCCTCTTCCCTTTCACCTTGTGCTTGACGTCTACCTCGTCCCCTAGGCCTACCAGGTCCTCCTCTGTTATTCGCTACTCTTGGCGGCATTTTGAAACTAAGGAAATCAAGAATTTTTTTATTAACCCTTCGCTTTAGGCCACCCACATACTTATATATATATGTTTTTTTAATCTTTACCTTAAGCATCTAGCAATTTCTCAAATTGCATACAAACTCTTAACGGTTCTTAGCTTACCTTAACCATCTTAACTTACCTTAATCATCTTAGCTTAGACTTCTTAGTCTTCTTGAAGAAAAACTCTTAACGGTCCTTAATATTAAAACAAGTCGACTCCAAAGAGACTTTTGTTCATGTCACTTATACGTATGTGACATTTGTCTATAATAGGTTTTGTCCTTCTCGTTCTGATCACATCTTTTGAGTCATTTTGTTCGGAAATGACTCACGCTTCTTAATAGCTCTATGTTCTCAAAGAAATTGGGAAGGCCTTTAAAAACTCTATATTTCTCTAAGGCCAACATACATCTCGATAATAAAGAATTATAACTTAAATAATTCCAATAAAATAATTCAACCATCTTATGTTGACATGTATCTCAATCAAAAGAAATTATACTCACATAATTTCATCTAATACCACAAAGGTATAACAATCATACTTTAATCAGTTCATACTTTTATTCAGCAAAAGTATAACTATCATACTTCAATCAATTCATACTTAGTACTCAACATAAGTATATCTCATATTTCAATCATAAACCTTCTGTAAAAAGAACAATACTTCTGAAACTTTTCTTTCCTTTCTTCTTCGGTTGAATCGACGGAGCGGGAAGTTGAGTTGGTAACTACACTCTTAAATCTAGTGATACGAACTAAATTTTAATTTCTCAAAAGAAGACTCAGGTACAAAGCAGAAACGATTGCTCTCATACCACCCTGTCACAGCCCCAAATCCCGAGGAATGGCAAAGTCGGGGTGCGACTAGGGATTAGATTTAAGAGGCGGGGAAGAAAGGGGGAGTTACTGAATAAACTGACATTTATAAACAATATAATTACTATGAACTTGAATTTATTGAATAAAAGAGAGTCGATCTCGAAGGATCACTCGACGAAGTTGTTATCAGAGTAGACTAAGTTTAAAGTACGAAACTTAAGCCAAAAAGTTATACAACCAAAAAGTGAAGTAGTTTGTAGTGGAAAAACGTAGAACTGAATACACTATTCTTCATTCCTTTATACAACCTCTACTCAATTTCCGCCGTCTTCGTCACTCAACCTGCATATTTATAAATACATGCAGGGCTAAGCATAATCATACTTAGTGGCACAGTGCCGAAAACATATCACAAGCTTATAGATTAATCAGGCATTCTCAAAGTAACACAACGGGGTTTTCCTTTCAAAGGCCCGTGCTTACAAAAATATTTTTCTCTTTTCATAAATCACTCGCGCGAGCATTTTACTGTCATTACGTTCAACTTGCCCAACTTCTGTTTCAACGCCAAGGAAGAGTTAACTTCTTCCGCGCACGTTCTATTCACCACAGCTGGCTACCCCTCAATAGAGTACCACACACACCGGCTACCGTGTACACTAACTCTGGAAAAGCAGTCGGCTAACTCAGAGTCCGATCGATTTAGTTAGCAGTCGGCTAACTCGGAATGGCACAAAAGAACTCACATAAAACAAATCTTTTTATGCACTAATAATCAATTTGAAAACACACTTATCAAAGCAGTAAGTAAACATTTTCGAGCATCGCTTGTTTTATTTGATATATAGAAAAGCCCACCTCAACCGTTTACAGAACAAACTTTAACCTTCTGTCTTCCGTCCTATCTTCAACTCCGGCTTCCTTCTTTTATCGTAAATATTCAAACTTTAGTAATCGATCAAGACGATTAAAGAAAAAGAAAAACGAATTCGGTTAAGTCTTTTAGGCATTTGCACTTTAACTAATTTCTTTTAATTAAAGAAGAAACGAGACTCGAACACATCTCGTTTAGAACTAACTCGGTTCCTTACTCGACATTTAGAACATCATAACAGAAGTCGATAACTCATAATGACTTACTAGTTCTTAAAGAATTAAGTTGAAAAGAATTCAACTTAAGAAAATGAGTTCCCGAAATTTTCTGCACAAGGCAGTAAGTCTGAAGCCTCTACAGAACAGAAAACTTTGAGACAGGAGATGTACTTGGTACCAAAAGCAAGACACGGATGTCTAGTTTACTTTCCAATTTATGGATATCGATTTCGTTAAACGAGCTAAAAGTTATGGCCGTTTCCGTGAAGGGTCACAAAACTGCCGAAAAACCCTAATCGCTCGTAAAACTCAACGCACGATTCCCTAGGTTCGATCAATGCTATACAACCTTTATGAGCATGAAATTTCTATCACATTACAGTCTAGTCTCGTACTTATCTAACGTGAATACTTTCTCATTTCTCGATTAAAACTACGACGATTACTTCTCGTCTTTTCAACCAATCATTTATACTTAGATATTCTATTTCAATTTCAATTCAATTTCCATATTCAACTTCTATTTTCTTATTTCATAACTTATATGAAATCTTTATCAACTTCATTCCTACTTATTAATCAACTATGAACTCAAATCAAACAACATATAAAGTCTCGATTCCTTATTTCTTCTTTTACGTACTTATTTACTTTCTTTGTTTCGTGAAGTTTTACTAATTCAATTCAAATCAAATTAGTTTATATCATCTTCTTACTTAGTAATGAACTTCTTAATGCATTAACATCATTATAAACCATTACTTAATTAATCCGCGTCATTTATATCGGTCTAAGAATTCGATTTTCCAAGGTTGTTAGTTAATTCTCAATTAATTCAACAACTATCCAAACATATCAACAATTACTAATATTCAATTAGTTTTCTCATTCGATTTTCCTATCGACGATTACGCTCGACCATTCGTCTCTTACGAAAAGTTCGACGTTCTTAGATTTCGTTCAAACTTTCCAATTATCATCATTAACTACATAGATCAACTAATGTGCAAACCATAAAATTATATCATTATCGAAACTAATTCTATCGACGATTCTTCGTCTCCAACGATTTCGTTTTTATTTTTAGAAAAATCTAAAATTAAATCTATGTTGAACTACATGCTTCCTACATCATAAATATCAAATCATATAATCAATATCATAACATTTACTCATTCAAACTTATGCTTCTTCATCTCTTACATTTTCATTTTTATTTTTAGAAAATTCTAAAACAATTCATACATCAATATACTAATACCTAGAGTGATAATCTACCAACCAATCATCTAAAATCATGAAATTTAAAACATCAAACCCTATACCCTTAAATTTTCGGTTATGATAAAGGAATAAGGGGGAATGATTTTCACTTGATTCTAACCATGGAAATCTATTTCTAAGCATACATAATCAAGTTATAACTTAGAACATCATCTTCTTCCTCTCTTACAATTTTCGAAAATTTCCATAATTAGATGAATGAGATTTTGTTCGGATAGAAGTGAAGAGGAGGCTCTCACCTTTCCAAATATGAACTCGGATTTGAAATCGATCGGTAGATGATTAAGTTACGGAAGCTTGAATACTTGAAGAACTTGATGAACACACTTGAAGATTTGAAGAAATGAAGAACAAGAGAGAGAAGAGAGAGTAATGGGGGAGGGGGGTTTGGTGGGTGAGTAAGAGAGAGTGTGATGACTAAATGGGGTGATATTTAGTTAAATAAAGTAGAAGGATGACTAAGGAAGTGTAGGTGGCGGTTGGGAGGTGGCATTTAATTCAAAAATATCTCGATTACGGGTCTAATACGGCGTATTGAAATCAATTAATTATTTTCTTAGACGGTTACATTTCCGGCAAAAACTAATTCGACCATAGATTGGAAATAATTTACTTAGTCGGAAAGCATAATTTGATTTCCGAAATCAAAAGAAAAGTTGAGACATGACAGTCCAAATTTCGCCCGGAAAAATAATTAAAACTGACTTTCTCCAGTAGACTCGTATCGCAAAATAAGTGAATGTAAAGTCAAACGGTGTTGGGAAATTTATTAAAGTTTTGATTGATTCCAAAACCAACTGACCCCAACCGAGTAGATATTGTCAGATCCTATTGTTAGTAGTTAGGCTCGCTGTTTGAGCATTGTTAAAATTTTATCTTTACAGGACTCCAGCTGAAGACGGCAACAAGGCTTCACTCGGATAGAACATCAGTTGTAAGAAAGACAACTGAGCGTTCATCAGATGCGAGGATGCCAAAGTCAACTAAGGAAGATGCAAGAGAACATCAGATGTAAGTAAGACAACTGAGCGTTCGGAGCCAACTGATCGGATACAAGAAAGACAACTGAGCGTTCAGTTTCAGAACATCAGTTGTAGGACTCGAACCAAGAAGATCAACATCATGAAGTTCAAGTCAACTGAGAGTTCAACTGTTAGCACTCAGATAGAACATCAGCTGAAGAACAAGTCAGATGAAGATCGAAACTCTCAACCGACCATCCATTGTTGAAAGTACAATGTTGAGATTTGAAATTCAAATAAGGAAGTCACGTGAAGGTTTGACTCTCTGTCATTACCTCATTTGGCCCAACACAAGGCTGTCTCAGACGGAAAGCAGAAGCACTTGCCAAATCCGGAAAGTCTGCAGAGATGAGAGACAAGCCATCGCTTTCAAAGAACAGAGATCAACAGCTCTTCCAATGGCTAGTTGATTCTCTCCGCCTATAAATAGAGGCCTTCATTCATTCACCAAGATGACGAAATATACAAGACAGACAAGTGCGAGAAAAGACCAAAGAGCGAAAGAAAGAACCAAATACTTCACACGAGCTAAACTGCATTCAACCTCTTAGAACATCATTAGTTGAGAGTTCTAGAGTGTTAGATTCTGTCTTAGTGTCTTTTGATCCAACCTTAAGAACATCACTAGTTGAGAGTTCGTAGAGTGTTGAATCATAGGTCACTTCTTGTTCGAGCTATTAGTTGGAACCCCACATTTTCTTACACCTGAAAAGATTATTAGGACCCTACTCTTCCCGTAACTAAGTAGATAGGTTGATTACTACCCGTAAACTAATCTGTAAGGTTGATAAGTACCCGTAAACTTATCTCAACGGTTGTAAAGCCCGCGTAAGCTTTGTGGTTTGTCCAGAAGAACTTGGACTGAGTTGTGTGGACTCACAACTCCCCGTGGACGTAGGAGTTATCTCCGAACCACGTAAATCTTTGTGTGTTGTGTTTATTTTTCAGTTATCTTATTGCATATTCAACTGACCAACTAACCTGCATACAAACTGCATTTTACAATATCATCTGTCTTGGTTACTGACCAACCTTGCACTTAAGCGTGAGTTGATTTTATATGAGTTAATTTCCACCACATTCCGCACAGCACTTCACTTCCAGCTGAGTGTTTCTTACTCGGTTGTGATTCTAACTGAGTTGCATCACTCGATTGTGTTAATTTTTTAGGGGGTTATTTTTAAAAGTTTTATCTGGTGTATTCCCCCCCCCATACACCAGAACTCGTATCGGGACCATCAAGTGGTATCAGAGCAGTGGTTCAAAAGACTGTTGACTCTGTTTTACGAGGTGTGAATTCGAGGTGTTTTCTTCAGTGGTCAACTAAACAGATCTCTTTATCACGCTAGTGCATATCTGCTTGCATTTTTCTTCTGTTGTTGTGTACAGATGGATCTTAAAAATAAGTTCGTGGTCATGTTCTCGGTTGTGCACTATACATCCTGGAGAACTCGGATGAAGAAGATCCTACTGTCAAAGCATCATCGAATGCAACAAGTACTCACATCCGGACCGATCATCATCAGAGAGAGAGTCACTCGCACTCCTACAAATCCCAACGATGGGGATGCAACTGTGGAGTTAATGGAGAAGAAGCCAGAAGACTTCACTTCAGAAGAAGCCAAAGTGAGCTAGTTGGATATCTGGGCTCAGAGCACGATCATGTCCACATTTGGACAGGACTATCTGCCTTGGATAGAAGAGTGCGAAACCGCTAAAGAGATGTGGGATATCTTGGTATCTCTAAGTGAAGGAAGCGACGAAACAAAGGAGAACAAGTTCTCATATGCCTGTCAAGACTTTGACAACTTCTGTCTGAGAACTGATGAAACCATTGATCAGTTAGAGCTCCGGTTCATGGACATCATCAGAAGGATCCAGTCCATCCGAAGAGGAAAATATGCTTTGAGAGAAATCAACCTCAAAGTATTACAAGCTCTACCAGCTGAGTGGGATACCTTCACCAATATCCATGAGAGCCGAGCTGACCTTGGTGAGATGGGAACTGAAAGATTGTTCTCAATTCTGAAGGAAAATGAGTACAAGGTGAATCGACGAAGGTCAACTCAGTCCTCGGTTCAGATGAGTCGACATGAGGATGTTGGTTCAGCCACAAAGTTAGTAGCGCTCCGAGCTGACTATTGAAAGCCGCGAACATCAAGGCCAACAAGATCAGCGGACACAACTACGAAGGAGCCAAGTAGAGAAGAGCTGGAACCGAATATAGCCGCCCTGTCAAAGAAGCTAGCTGACATGGACACTCGGTTCGGAAAATACAAGAGGTTCTAGAAATCTAACCGAACTCGAGACAACTCAAAGCCTGTGAATAACGGTTGCTTTGAATGCGGCAAGGAGGGACATTTCAAAGCAGATTGTCCAGACCTCTCGAAGAAAGAGAGAGAAGCGTTGAGGGCCAAGCAAACTGGAAAGAACAAGGCCATGGTTGCAGAAGAAGCAGCTGACGACATGGACATCTTCACTGACACTGAAGATGAGGATGAGCTGACTTCCACCAACAACGCTATTGGTCAGGATCAATGCCTCTTGGCACTTGGAACCGACCAGGATGATACTGAGGTACACTCTAGTCCTACTAATTTAAATACTTCTAATATTTCTAACATGCAGGAAACACTGGATGAAGAGTTGGAACCCTCCTGGAGTGATTTTCAAGAACTCAGTGAGGAACTACATCAGCAATCGGTTGAGTTTAAGAGTCTTCAAGAACAGTTCGCCAAACTTGAAGAATCCTTAACCGAAAAGGACGATCTGATCAAGAGTCAAACTGAAGAGATAGATAATCTCAAAAGTCAACTGAATACGGTCAACCGAACTAATGCTCCAACCGACGAGGAGTTGACGAAGCAGATCAAGGAGAAACAAGATCAGTTGAAAAAGCAAGAGGCTCAGATCGACCAGCTGATAAAGAAGTTAGATGGACAAACCGAGCATATAGTTGTTCTCCTCAAGGAGTTGCAAACTGAGAAGGACAACTTAATAAAGCTATATCAGTCATCCAAGATCATCGAGAACCTCATCAGTTACAACAGACAGATGGATGACGTGTCAGGACTCGGTTATGATGTGATCAAGGATACTGGAATTCCTCCAGCAACCTTCATCAAAGCTATGGAGGTCAAGGTTGTCGAACCTAACACAGTTGAGTCTGAATCTCCACAAAGCAATCCAACCTCCACCTCTCAGAAAGCTCAGCCGACCAAGGGAACCACAACTGAGAAAGGAAAATGAGCAGTGGATGGAGAACAGAACATTCCATCGGTTGGGATATCAATTGAGGGGGAATGTTCCAAGAGTCAAAAGAGGAACCAGAGGCGTCGGAGATAAAATCGAAGCCGAACTCAGAACCGACCTCTGAACCAACCTCAGAGCCAACATCAGAAAGAATGGAATCGACCGCAGAACCAACAAGGATCCAACCATCTGAATCAACAGCGGTTCCATCATCAGTTCTACCAGAGGTTCCAACCGATTCAACCGATGAGGAACAGGTCGAACAACTGGAGATATTCATGCCACAATATAAACAACTAACAGGGCATGAACAACTATAGACAACATTCAGGGAGTTGAAATAAGAATCAACCACAAAGATTCCAACATGGCGTCCGACCTCATCGACAAATCCAACAAGATAAAAAGGGCCATCAAAACAGGGGGAAAGCCTCGCCTCCGAAAGCTCACAATGGAAGAAATCCATCTCCTCCCAAGAAATAGAACATCACTACTAACAACAAGCCTAAGGATAACCGAGGTGTTGTTATAGTTGATGATGAAGGAAAAGTAATTTGGAATGATAAATCCATCCGAGTTTACAGAGAAAAGCGACGCACAGTTCCAGGGAGAACTGGTTCTAACCCTCCAGGACCCAACTAAAATTGGGGACCTAAGCGAGTTTCTCTGTGCAGGAACAGGAGAAACAGCTGAGGAAGAATAAAGCATCACGAACCATGTGGGTGATGGATAGTGGATGTTCGAAACACATGACAAATCTGAAGGATTTGCTTGGGAGTTTCGTGGAGAAAGAAGGACCTTCAGTTACCTTTGGTGACAACTCAAAAGGTCACACCAGAGGCTACGGTACCCTTGAAACTAATCACGTGTCAATTTCTAATGTTTCATATGTTGATGGATTGAAGCATAACTTGCTCTCCATCAACCAATTCTGTGATAATGGTTTCTCTGTCAAGTTTGATGCACAGGGTTGCAGGGTTAAAAATGTCGGATCAAAGCAGGTCATATTGTTGGGAAATCGTTCCCCAACTGGGAATGTCTACTATGCTGACTGGAACAGTAGTCCTCCTGACACCTGCCTGTTATCAAAGAGCAGTTCAGATGTGAGCTGGCTGTGGCACAAAAGGCTCAACCATCTGAACTTCAAGACTATGAACCGACTTGCCAGACAAGAACATGCAAAAGGCATACCAAACCGAGTGCTTTCAACAACACATATCTGCAGTGCATGCCAGTTGGGAAAGCTCGCTAGATCCTCCTTTCGGTACACGTGGACCATTTTCATGCGTCACAAGAGTGAAACCCGAGATGAGCTACCCAAGCTGATGGATCGGATATCGAACCAACAAGAACCATCCGATCAGATCGTGGAACTGAGTTTCTAAATGAAACCATCATCGAGTACTGCGAGAATCATGGAATTATTCATCAAACATCAGCTGCGCGTACTCCGCAACAGAATAGAGTAGCCGAGCGAAGGAACCGAATGCTGAAAGATGCAGCTACATCCATGTTGACAAGCTCAGCTCTGCCAAAGAGATTTTGGGCTGAGGCCATCAACACAACCTGCTACACCCAGAACCGGTTCTTCTGACCAAGCGGTTGGGAAAGACACCATACGAGCTATGGAGACGCAGGAAGCCTGATATTTCATATTTTCGCGTTTTTGGTTCTAAGTGTTATATTCACAACAATGGGAAGACTCAGTTGAAAACTTTTGATACCAAGGCTTCGAAAGGCATATTTCTCGGATATGCCGCTCGAATCAAGGCTTATAGAGTTTTCAAAAATAGCGCATGTTTTGTGGAAATAACACCTCAACAGAATAGTGCATGCCCTTGCATTCTGTTACTGCTGTGCATGCTGCTGAAACTGTTGTTGGTTCATTGACAGTTGCTGCGGCTGTGCTTGGATGGCTCGGAGGGGTACTGCTTGAAGCAGTTTCGGGCAGTCCTTTTTCATGTGCCCCTTCTGTCCACAGTTGAAACAGTTGGGGTGCCTATCTGGCAGACTCCGGGATGTGCTCGGTTGCACTTCGGGCAGACAGGGATGGTAACCCTCCCTGGGTTATTCGCTCCCTGGTTGAAGTTTCTCTATTGCCTCTGCGGCTGGTTCTGCTGATTATTGCCCTTCCACGGCGAGTTCTGCTTATTCCCCTGAATAAACAACACCGATTGGTTGTTTCCCTGCCATAGCCTCTTGTTGCTGTTGGTGTTGTTGTTGTTCTGGCTAGGCTGTTGATAACCCTGCTGGTTACCCCTCTTCTGATTTCCCTGGTTGTTATAACCCTGACTGTAGCCTCCGCTACCTCCTCCGTTCCATTTCCTCTTGCCCTGATAGTTGCTACTACTGTTGTTGTAGTAGCCTCGGTTCTGACTCTGTGCTGGTGCTGACGCAGTTGGTACAATCTTTTTCTCATCAGGCACGACGGCCTCCATTTCCAGTGCTCTTCCCAGTATATCCGTATAGCCTAGTCCTCCATGACTAGCCAAAGCGATTCCTAATTCATGTGTAAACCTCCCTGAAATTTCTTGGACAATTTCTCCTCAGTATCGACCAATGCCGGCGCATACCTTGACAACTCACAAAACTTGGCATCATATTCTGTCACAGTCAGCTTTCCCTGCTTCAGATTATAAAACTCGGCTTCCTTCTGAGCCCTATACGTCTTGGGGACGTACTTGTCAAAAAAAATTTCCTTAAACTCTTCCCATGAAAAACGAGCCAGATGCTCTGTAGGTATCACCTTCTGTCTTGCTTCCCACCAGTAATCTGCTGATCCCGTCAGTTGGAATGCGACACACAGCATTCTCTCCTCATCAGTGCATCTGAGGAGCTTGAAAATTTTCTCAGTAGATCTCACCCATAGCTCAACATCGCTAGGGCTACCAGTTCCATTGAACATCGGAGGATTCCTCTTGAGGAAGAGATCCTCAATATCTCTACGGGGCGGTGGTGGAGGTGGTGGTGATGGGGGTGGTGATGGGGATGGAGATGGGGATGGGGTGGCATTCTGCTCATATTCTTGTTCTTGGTTATTTTCCGGCTGACATCTACCACGTCCTCTCGGCCTTCGGTTGTTAACATTTCTCGGCGGCATTTTCTTTAATCTAAGGAAAAATTGAAATTCTCATTAGTTCCTTTTCTGTTAATTACACTTAATACTTACTTGCTCGTTCTCAACTTAATCGAGCTCACAGAACAACATATCGAACATAACTTCGATATTATTTCATTAATCTTTTAGCTTTCGAATTAAACTTGATTCCTCGTTACACGAGTTCATTTGACATTTTGATTTTGATTACTCGATTCATAAGAAATTTTTTCTTGATTAAAAACCCTCTTCACGGGTCATGTATATATATATACATCAAAAAGAATATTAATTTTGCCTCCAACGAGGACTTATACAAAAAGGGTTAGACTACTATTAGTCTAAACTAGGCTGACTGCCTACTATTTACCAGGTGCACTAACAAGTTGCATCTCCGTATCTACTAAAGTACTAAAACGGAAACGATTCATAAAATTTCATATCCGCTAGAGTACTACAAAAACTAACTAGTTACTGATCCGACTCTATACAGGACGAAAGAGCTACTACTACTACTGATATTTACCCGCGTCTACAACGCTCTGCTCGACTAAACTGCAGTCGAGTCCAAAAACTACCCCCTATGGTCAGCAAAACCCTAACAACCCTTCTCTGGTTCCTCCTCCGGATCCTGACTCAAAGTCCGGATCCGGATCCTCGTCCGGATCCTCTTCCAGATCCTCCTCCGGGTCCTCCTCCTCGGACTCTGAACTGAAAACCAGCTGGAGTGCCTCGTCCACCCTCAGAGTAGAACCATCGTCAAGTGTAAGCAGGGTGGGTGAGGGTGCCTCTGAAACGGTCTCCTCCAAGTCGGAAACCAAGTAGTCCTCGCTGGGCTCTACCGCACGCTTCTTCAGGGGAAGAAGGTGCTCGGGAACTGAACCTGGACCCAATCCTGACTCAAAGTCCTCCCTAGAACGGACCCTGGACGGTCCTGCCTCCATCTGCTCTCGGACTACTCCCCACTTCGCGCAGATTTTCTCGAGTGGCGTAAGTGGAAAAGGCAGCTCTAACATGGCGGCAAGCTCCGCATCGATCTCTCGGTGGTCTGGCCCCTCCCTATACAGTCTCGTCTCTAACGGTCCCCTGACCCTAACACAAACGTCTGGCACAAAAGGTGAAGACAACCCCAACAGCGCGGCTGTCTCGGCGTCAACCTCCACGAATCCCGGCCCTGGGATCAACTCCTCGATCTGCTGTCCCACTGGTGGCGACTCTGGTGTAACTACCGTCTCCCCGTCCTCCTCTGGCTGCTCTAACTCAGCGTCAGACTCCTCAACCAGTACACCTTCTGGTGGCAACTCCAACAGGGTAGAGTACTCAGGGTCTAAGTCAAGCTGCTCAAGCTCCGTCTTAGCGGGAAACTGGCTGTGTACAAACCTCCTGTGTACGAACAGGGCAAATCCGGCGTAGTTGCCAGTCGGCTCAGTGTCGTCACCGAGGATCCCTAAAAAGTACCACGCTACCCGGTGCGCCCATCCGCGCCGCTCCTCCGGTAAGTGTACGATCAGGTCTGTGATTGCATGACTCTCCCGGATCAAGTGTCGTACTGGGTAGTAGGCTGAAGAAAAGTTGCTGACAATCTGCCCTACGTCTTCCTCTCCATAGTCTACCTCAAACTCATAGTACTCGTCCTGCAGCATGTCCACTATAGTGCGCTCGCACGAGGCCAAAGGCTGGCTCTTCCGAGCCGTAACGCGAACCCTAGCCATCCTACAAAAGTTTTAAGGAAACACGGATCAGTAACAGGTAGGGAAAAATAACTTATCTCAATGAAAACATAAATTACAAAATGAATATCCCTTATTCAATTGTAACATCATCACTTAAGTCAACCACTTATCGAGACTTCTAGCAATTTAAGAAATTGCACTCAACAACATATATATATATATATATATATATATATATATATATATATATATATATATTCATAAAATTAAAGATTTTATTTTCGTTCTTTATTTCACCATATTATTACTCATTTTAATTCTTCTTTTCTTTCTCAATTCATTAATTCTTAACGACTTTCACTTATTAAAACAAAGTATATTTACTTCGTTCATATTACTTATTCAAAAGTAACATCCATTTACAAAAGAATTTGTCGTTTACAACTCTTGATATTCGTACTAGTTGTAGTCGTCGCTCAAGACGAAAAATGGAATTAAATTCCATAAGAAAAATGGAAATATAACTTAAGAATAACTTTTCTGGAAACTAAGTTCCAGTTGTCGTCGCTAGAATCAGGCGATCAATGGAAAAAAATTAATCAAGCTCCGCGCTTGACTCCTAATAATCTATACGATTTTCTTCGTAGAGTTCGATCAAGGCGAACCCTATTGAAACACGAAACGAGAAGAAAAGAGATGACGTGTCACGAAAAGACGTCATTTACAATACTTACACGCAAGTAACATTCACTTATTTCGTTTGGCTTTGATTCCAATTTACTCGATTTTTGTCGTCTCGTTCATATCTTTCTTAACTCGAAGCCGAAAGCTTCTCGAACGTCTAATTACTCCCTTCGTTTACTAACACGATTTACTGAATCATTTTTTTTTTATTTCTTTTTCCTCGTAGGAAATTCTTAGAAAACAAGTTCGACTTTGCCGAACCTTTATTCATGTCACTTAACACATGTGACATTCATCAATAGAAGTCCTTCTCGCGTTGGGGATCTCCTTTCGAAATCATTCGACAACAACGTTTCTTAAAAACGTCTAAGTTCTCGTAGAACCGGATAGTTCTTAGGTTTCAAGTCTATGTTCTCACTGAACCGGGAAAAATCCCTAAAATCCGACTATTTTCTTGTGTTCGCATAATTTTTCATAAAAAGGAAATTATCGCGCAAATAATTTCACATAAGATAGTACTTGTACTATCACATAATCACGTAAAGATTAAAAAAAAATTATACTTCTGTAAAATTCTTATTTTTAAAACACAACTCATTCTCATTCTCAATCTTTATTGAATACTTGTTCAATAAATTTCTTATTTAAAAGAAATCTCATCATAAAATTCTTTCCTTTTCCTCGTTGAGTCGACGTAGCGGGCGGTTGAGTTGACATCTAGGTTCTCAATTTTAGTATTATAGTCTAACTCTTATCTTCTTCTTGACGGAAGATTCTGACCTAAAGTACATACCATTTTTCCATTTTATGACTCGAAAGAAGACTCGATATAGAGTACGTATGAATACTCTATACCATTACTCGAAGGAAGACTTGCATAAAAATACCACTCTGTGATATTACTTAAAGGAATGACTCGTATTAGAAAAAGATGACTCATAACCAAAGCAGGAAACAACTTACTGCTCCGTTACCACTTAGTGGTATTACTGAAAGAATGACTCAGTCTAGAAGACTGACTCGCGACCAGAGCAAAAAACGAACTTCTGCTCAGGTACCACTTTGTGGTACTACTAAAAGAATAACTCATACTAGAAAATTGACTCGAACTAGAAGATTGACTCATAGTTAGAGCAGGAAAACAGACCTTGCTCTGATACCACTCTGTGGTATCACTTAAAAGAATAACTTATACTAGAAAGAATGACTCATGATCAGAGCAGGAAACAGACCTTGCTCTGATACCACTCTGTCACAGCCCCAAATCTCGAGGGACGGCAGAAGCCGGGGTGCGACTGGGGTTGGATTAAAGAAGCAGAGAAGAAGGGGGCTAACTGACTAAACATACATAAAAGACATCAAACAAACCATGAACAAGACTTGAATATAAATAAGAAAGAGTTAATCGCTAAGGATTACTCAACAAAAGTACACAGAAGAAACTAAGTTCATATTTACAGACTTAAACTACAGTGTATTGTTCAAAAGTACATAAACAAACAGACTTAGAGTTCTGCAGCGGAAGAGTTCTAACTAAAGCATCCTATCTTTCAACTCAACATCAACCGTTGCCGCTCACCGTCGCTTCAACCTGCACATTTAGAAAACAATGCAGGGCTAAGTACAAACGTACTTAGTGGGCATGATGCCGAAATCATAATCATAAATATGGCATTTCATAATTGTAGCACATCGGGGTTTTATTGAAAAGGACCCGTGTCTACTAAACATTTTCTGACTGATTTTCACAATTTACTCGGCCGAGCATTTTCAGGTATGCTATGTTCAATCTTGACCAATTCTCATTCACCGTGGCTGGTACCCCTCAACAGGATATCACATACACCACAGGTTACAAAGTGCACTAACTCTGGAAAGCACTTAGCAGCTAACTCAGAGCCGATCGTTAGTTAACCTAGTTAGATTAACTCTAAATCTAGAAAACACGAATGTTGACTCAGATAGGTACAAGAGAACTCACATAAAACATAAAACAGTTCATGCCATAATATCACTTTGAAAACATAGATATCAAAGCGATAAAGAAAGATTTTCCGAGCATTGCTCGTTTTATTTTGTATATAAAAGCCCACCTCGATATACAGAACTTAAAAGCACTAGCTTCCAAACTTTGGATCTTCTGTCCTTTCTCTACAACTGGCTTCCTCCTTCATCGTAAAATAATAATACTTAAAAACGGGTCGTGAAAGATAATCGATCAAAAAGAATCGAAATAGGTTTTAGTTGTTTCATTCTTTAGGCATTTGCACGCTTACAAGTTTCATTTTACTTAAACGGGAACAAGACTCGTTCAAATCCCATTTAGAACTCGAAAGGTCTCATACTCGACTCTTAGGTCAGTAGAGAGGGTAGTCGATAGCTTAATACGACTTAAAAGATCATAAGGGACTAAGTTGGAAAGAATCAACTTAGGAGAATTACGTTTTAGTTCATTAAAAGACTTATGAAAATTCTCGCTTACTACTTCTTTATTTAAACGGATAAGAGATGAGATCTCGACTGGTTTTATCACTCAAAGCTTCATACTTGTCTCTAGGGTCAGTAGGAAGATATTCGTTAGCTATTACGGCTCAAACGATCGAAAGAAACTAAGTTGTGAACGAAACAACTTAGGAGAATTGAAACTGGAATTTCACTGCGCAATACAGTGACTCTGGAGACTGCCCAGAACAGAAGATTTGGAAACAGGGGATGAGCCCTGTACCGTTGGAAATTTTGGGATGTCTAGTTTACGCTCCAATTTACGGATCATAAATCTGATAAACGAGCTAAAAGTTATTACAGTTTCCGGCGAGGGTCGCAAAACTGCCGCGAAAACCCTAGTTTCTCGATAGATTCGACGTATAACGTCTTAGGTTCGTTCTAAGCTCTCGAATTCGATTTCTTTAGAAATTGGACCCTCAAGACAGTCATCATGTACTCCCGTACGTGGTGAACTCCTTCTCAAAACTCGTTCAATAGCACGACGTTCTAAACGTCGGCTTTCAACTAACAATTACTAAACCAACAAGTTATGAAATTTGCGTTCTAGTTCTCGACTATAACTATAGCTCATATTATATTAGCTTGAAAGCTCATGAAATCAACTACAAAGTTGTTCTCAAGTCCATCATAGACAATAATATCTACTTAGAATTCTCATTCGACTTCTTGGTTATTAGTTACGACTAATTGTTCGTCTCTTACGCGATTTTCAAAGTTGTCGGATTCCGCTCAAATTTTACGTCATTAAACTACATCTAACGAGAATCACTTTTATGCATGCAATCATTTCATACCATCACTATATTTCAACTTATAACGTGTTCTTCGTCTCTTACATTCCGATAAATATTTTTAGAAAAATCTAATTAAATTCCTATTAACAACTAACATCATTTGCAACTATATTCCATCAACAATTCATCAATTAAATCAAACATATGAAATCCCCTAATTTCTTAGATAATTTCGGTATTTATATAAATACTAAGAGAGTGATTTTATTCTCCAATTAACACCATTTATCCACTAATCATCCTATTATAACAACAATTAATCAATTGCAATCCAATTTCAAACTAACATGCATAAATCCCCAAAATCATACTCAAACCCTAATCGAATTTTCACAAAACATGGAACTTTCGATTCCTCTTTGTTCTAATCACTAATTAAGCATCTCTTAAGCATGAATTTATCATTAATTGAAGAAATCCAAAAATCCTACAAAATCCCTAAAATTTTCGGTATAAACATATAGATTAGGGTCCTATCTTCAATGGAGGATGAAAGATTGAAGATAGGAAATGGAAGGGATGAGGCTGCCGATTCTAAGGGTGTGGGAGGGAGAAATAGATTTAATTTTTAATTAACAAAATGTTATAAGGTGAATATGTGTAAAGCATGAATAGTAATACAATAGGTGTCCTAATTAAACTATATAAAATGAAAATATCCTCTAAGAGAGAGAGGGGGAGGTCGGCCAAGGTGAGAATAGAAAGAAGAAAATACGCG
Source organism: Schizonepeta tenuifolia (assembly GCA_029490685.1). Taxonomy (NCBI): domain Eukaryota; kingdom Viridiplantae; phylum Streptophyta; class Magnoliopsida; order Lamiales; family Lamiaceae; genus Schizonepeta; species Schizonepeta tenuifolia. The sequence continues at coordinate 75,750,428 of CM055959.1, forward strand.
CTTTTCCGGCTCGATCCGACGTTATGGAAAACGTTCGACGAAAAACATCGCTCGGCACAAAATCGTCGCGATCCGATTTGACCGAAAATTTTAGCGTACGAAACTTAATCGGAAAATAAATTTATAAAATTTATTTTGACAAAAATTCGGGACGACACAGTCCGAGTTTCGTCCGGAAAATCATAAAAACAAACTTTCTCGGGCGAGTTCGTATCGCGATTTCGTGAATGTAAAAATCAGACGGTTTTCCGTTCTGAGTTCACGAACTAAAAAATTTTCGTACGCGCTAACCCTAAATACAGTAGTCGTCTAGCTGACTTCCGTAATTTATTTTCAGAAACGGATTCGACCGTTAGTCTTAGAATTCAAATGTAAACTTAAACTTAGGCGTGCAAAGCCATTTATTTAATTAACTTTAAAATTTTAAGATCATAAGGAATTTACGGGGCATTACATTCTATCATAGTACTCATTGTTTCAGAGTCGCTGTCTGGTTTATCCATTCTTTTCCTTAGTCGAGGCTTATCCGTTGACTCGTCCTTTCTCTAGATACTTATAATCTTTCTCGCAATTTGGTATAGCTACTCGTGCCGCTATTTGCCCTGTGATCGATGTTGATGCATCATGCATTTCTATATCCATCATCTCGAATCCTCGTATAATCATTTCTTCTCCGACGTAGGGATACCTAAACTTAATTGGAGTCTTACGACTCAACGTATCTATTCTTACCCTTAGCTTTACCTAGATGGTAATTATTTTCATAATCATAATATCTTACTAGTTCGAGCCATCTCCTTTGTCTTATGTTAATTCCTTTGCTCGAATACACACTCCAAATTTTTATGATCTGTGAAGATCTCATCCCTTACACCATATAGATGGTGTGTCCAAATTTCATTGCATGTACTATGGCTGCAAGCTCTAAGTCGTGGGTTGGATACTCAATTTCCTGAGGTTAATGTGTCGTGAAACGTACGCTATCACTCTCTTATCTTGCATTATCACTCATCTTAATTCGTTCTTCGAACCTTGGTATCTACCTCGTATTCCTTGTCGTTTCTGGGAGGGCTAAATCTGGGATGATGATAAACTTTTTCTTGAACGTCTGCGTACCTATCTCACACTTGTCTGTACATCTATACTTCTTTTCCTTCTATGTAGTTGCGCCATAAGTCTTAGTAATCACCGAAAATTCTCAAGTGTCCATTAGCACTTCTTTACAATGATAACTGTCCAAACCTAAGAAACTCCTTATTTCTTTTGGACTAGTAACCGATTTTTCATTTGAGTATTGCCTCTACCTTGGCATGAATCTATCTTAACATCTTCTGTCGACACTATATATCCAAGAAACATTTCTTCTTCATTCGAACTTGCTCTTCTGAACTTGGCATCTAGTTTCTCGATTCTAGGCGTTTCTAGTACTATTCGCAAGTATTTTTCGTGTTCATCCTCATTCTTGGGGTAACTGAAATTGTCGTCGATAAATACTAAAATGAATTCTTTTCTAAGTCTAGGTGAAAAATTCTATTCATGTGGTTCATGAATACTACGGAGCACTATCCAACTAACGGCATAACTAAGCATTCGTAATGGCCATATCTGGCTTGCAAGATAATTTTTTTTTGGGTATATCTCCAGTTTACTCTTTTAACTAGTATTATTTAGTTACTAAGTCTATCCTCGCAAACACACTTGTTTCCTTTTAAGCTTATCAAGGGGTCTTCTATTCTCGTTAAAGGATACTTATCCTTAAGGGTTATCTTTATTTAACCTTTGACAGCCTATATACATTCTCGCAGAATCATCCTTTTTCGATGATGAACATCTAAAATGTTTTTCATGATGAAAATGTTTGTCTAAAGAAATCGTCATCTAACAACTCTTGCAGTTGGATCTTAAGATCCTCTAACTCCTTCGATACCATTCTCCATAAGGCCTTCGATTTGGGAGCTGCTCGTAGTTCTAAGTCGATCGTGAAACCTACACGATAATCTGGTGATAAACCAGATAATATTTCTGAAAAGTCATTTTCATATTCGTTCACAACGCTCACGTTTGAATGATCTTCTTGGCTCCTGGATCTCCAACTAGGTATATGAGATAAGCTGTCATATCTTTCTTCTTTATCAACATCTTGGCTTATAGGGCGGACATTATCAGTATCCTCCTGCCCGTTGAAATTTCACATAATTCTGTAGATTCTCTACTCGAGGTTTTGAAAGAGATTTTTCTCTCGTTGTCGAGAATCGTGGAAATTCTCAAACGACTAGTCCATTTCTGAAATTATATATCTATATATCGTACATTTTATTACTTCTCAATCGATTGCTATGTTCTAACAGAAAGACTCTAAATTAAATTCTATGCTCAACGAAACTAAGGGAACAATTCTTTGAGGTCGTCAACACTCCCTGAAGCGTAGTTGTTCTTATTTCAAGATTAGAGCGTTCTAATCTTAGTCCTATAGTGTCAGAGGGTACTAGCCAAATGAATATAATGCTCTAGTATGGTCAATAGGTACTAGAAAACTGGTATAAAGTTCTAGTACGGGTCAACAATTTTGACAGGGTAATTTTATAAGGTTCGTCCAATACCTGTCAAATCTCCCTTTCCTTCATTATGCCTCTCCTGCCTAATCATGTAAGCTCCTGCATTTTGTTGTGATTGCATTAGCTGTGGCTGTGACTGGACCTGAGCTGTATTTAGTGGTTGAGGCTGGCCGTACTGAGTTGGTACCATCATTTGCAACAGCGTTGGGCAATCCTTACTTATATGCCCCAGCATCATACATTTAAAACATCTACCCGTGTTTGCTAGACACACACCCTCATGCTTCTTACCACATCTAGGACATGCAGAAACTTCCTGTTTCTGTCCTACCGCTTGCCTCTGTTCTGGGCAATTCCTCTTAACGTGTCCCTTATGCAAACAGTTGTAACAAACACTAGTTTTTGCTAAACAAACACCTGGGTGTTCCTTACCACATTTAGGGCAAGCTGGAGAAGGGATCTTTTCTTGAGTACTTTTTGGAGTTGGGAGTTGACCGTGCTGGTTGATTTCATTTGCCGTCAGTGGTTCTGGGCAAGTTCTCCTCGTATGTCCCTTATGTCCACAATTGAAACAGTTGCCAGTGCCTATCTGACACACACCAGGGTGCGTTTTATTGCATTTGGGGCAAACAGGAATGTTAACCCTCACTAGGTGATTTCCTCCCTGATTTCTGTATCTTTGTTGCCCTTGCAGCTGTCCTTGTAGATTGTTTCTCTTACCTTACCCGGATTGTTCATTTCTCTGTGGATTATTCTTCTGCCCTACTTTCTTTTCATAGTTACTTCCTTTTCCTGACTGCTGGAAACTCTGCCGAGTCCTATTCTGTTTTCTTTGCTTGTTGTGGCACTGGTAACAATCACTACTACCCCCTTCCCATTTCCTTTTACCCTTATAGTTAACCTTATTATTGGGAAGATTTTGGGTTATAGTCTGGTTTGGTGCTGGTGTGGACCTTACCATCTTTTCCTTATTAGGCACTACTGCCTCTATTTCTCGAACTCGTTCTAGTAGTTCTGCATAACTCAATCCCTCCTGTCTGGCTATTGCTATTCCCAGTTCATACTTAACTTCTCCCTGAAGCTTCCTGGCTATTTCCTCCTCAGTTTCGACTTGATCGGATACATACTTTTCATAATATGCCTCCTTAAAATCATTCCAAGTGGTTAGAGCCGTTTGCTCTACCGGCATAATTCTCTGTCTAGTCTTCCACCAATATTTAGCTGGTCCAGTTAGCTGATACCCAACATATGCTAGACGCTCCTCATCACTAAGTCTAATCGGCTCAAAGATTCTCTCCATAGAACGTATCCATTGATCGGCCTCACTTGGATTGCCAGATCCATCAAAATATGGTGGTTTTCTTCCGAAGAATAAATCCTTAATGTTGCGATGTTGCGGAGATAGGGAAAATGAAAAGGTTGTTGGGTGTTTTTGCCTTTCCTCGCTTATACGTTGTTCTTGACCTCTATCAGACTCTCTAGGACTATCAGGTCCTCTTCGATTGTTAACAGCTCTCAGCGATATTTTTAAAACTGTAAGATAAATTTTTTTTCTTATTAGTACTTATCTTTAAGCCTTCATTTTCTCACTAACCCTTTTCTTTTCCCACTTAATACTTTCACATAAACGAGAATAACAAATTAACTTTGACTCTATTTCTTTCAACTTTTAACCTCCAAGGTTAAATTAAACTCTCGTTACACGAGTTTCGTTTGATATTCTGGTTTAGTTATACGATTCATAAGAAACTTCTTGTGACTAAAACCCTCTCATGGGTCATGTATATTATATATACATCAAAAAGAATATTAGTTTTGCCTTTAATAAGGACTTATACAAAACTAGACTACAACGAGTCTAAGCTAGGCTAACTGCCTACGTGTACAGGATGCACTAACATCTTGCATTACCGTACTACTGGAAGTACTAGAACGGAAAAGATTCATAAAATTTCGTATCCGATGGAGTACTACAAAACTATCTAGTTACTGATCCGACTATGTACAACAAAAGGCTACTATACTACTATGCGTCTCTAACACCTTGCTCAACAAATTGCGGTCAAGTCACTACTGCCCACTATGGCCTAATTCACCTCGGCGTCCTCGTCTGGATCCTCGTTCAAATCCTCATCAGTGTCCTCTTCCAGATCCTCATCCGGGTTCTCATCCTCTGACTCTGAACCAAAAGTAAACTGGAGTGCCTCGTCGACCCTCAAAGTAGTGCCATCTGCAAGTGTAAGTGATGGTGGTGCAGGCACATCGGAAACTGTCATCTCTGAATCTGAAACCGAGTAGTCCCAGCAGGTCACTGATGCCCGCTTCTTCAGAGGCAGCAGGTGGTCGGGAAGTGAACCGGACTCGTACTCCTCTCTGGAATGGACCCTGGACGGTCCTGCTTCAAATTCAGCCCGAACTCTGGCCAACTCCGCGCAAATCTCATCAAGGGGTCTGTATGAGGATGGTAATTGTAACAGGGGGGTAAGCTCTGCGTCCGTGTCTAAGTACTCTGATCGTGTCTCGAATGGTCCCTGAACTCTCGGAGAAGGCTCGGGTAGGATAGGAGCAGGTAACCCTAATTCATTAACTGTCTCTGCAGCTAATTCCCTTGTGCCCTCACTGGGTACCATCACTGAAGGGATCGCCAACTGTGCAATCATCTCTGGACCTATCTCATCATGCTCTGACTCTGAATCTGCCGGAAAGTGAGCGTAGAGAGGATGCGCCTGAACAGGATATGCTGCTATGTGTCTGCTCTCGAAGAAACGCCTGTGTACCTCCAAAGCGAATCCATTGTAATCACCTGTCGGCTCTATATCGTCGTCAAACATCCCAAGGTAATACCACGCCGTGTCGTGTGCCCAACCACGCCATTCCTCTGGTAGTCGTCTAACCAAGTTAAGTATCGCCTGACTCTCTGAAATAGTATGCCGGACTGGATAATAAACTGACGAAAAGTAACTAATCCTCTGTCCTACGTCGTGTCTCGGGTTTGCCTCAAAATCTCTATACTTATCCAATAATTGATCTGCCCAAGTACGCTGTGGTGGGGACTGACTCTCCAAAGCTGTGTCACTACTGGAAGCCATCCTACAAAGTTTTTTAAGAAACAAGGATCAGTAACGGTAAGATGATATCTTATCTTACGGAAAATCTTAAATTACAAAATGAATATTCCTTATTCAATTGTAATATTACCACACTTAATCTAACAAACTTATCTTAAACATCTAGCTATTTCACAGAAAATTGCTCTCGTACTCACAATATATAGAAATAAAATTTCAAGATTTTATTCCCATTCCTTATCTCATTCTTTTAATTCTCACTTTAATTCCTTATTATTTTCTTTCATTAATCCTTATCTCTTTCTCAAGGAAAAATTTCTTATCGATTCTCCTTTATTAAAACAAAATACGTCTACTTTGTTCATGATACTTATGCAAAAGTAACATTCATTTACAAAAGACTTTGTCGTTTACTACTCATAATACTCATACGTGTCGCATTCTTCACTCAAGGACGAAGTATAAAAATATAAATTCCAAAAGAGAAATGGAATATATCCTAAGAATAGTTTTTAGAACATAGGTTCTAGTCGTCGTCGCTAAAATCGAGCGATCGTTGGAAATTTAATCAAGCTTCATGCTTGAATCCTAACAGTAAAAACAATTCCCTTCGCAAAGTTCGAACAAGGCGAACTCTACTGAAAAATGAAACGAAAAGAAAAGGAACGACGTCGTTACATGTTACTTATACGTAAGTAACATACGTCTCTTTAAACCACTTATACCATACTAAAAAGGTTTTGCTAGCGGGGCATAAGACCCATATTACTGAGTTTCTTATTATGTGGGTTGATCAAGTCCACATAACAGTCTCTCAATCACATGGAACTTCTGTCTCGTTCTATCATTTACTTCATACAAAATTTACTTTCCTAAATCGAGTAGCAATTTCTCGAATTACACACACAACTACTTCTTAAAAAAAAACTTTCGGAAACATTCCAATTTAACTCGGAATACTCAATCTTCTCGAGGAAGATACGAATTTTAAGCTAATCGAATACTTGAACGGCTCTCAATAAGTAAAACAAAATCATCTCCAAGAGACTTTGTTCATGCCACTTACAACAAGGTAACATTCGGCTCTTCCGTTTATTTCAATTTATCCTCCTCGTTTCAACCTTTTCTCGAATAATTTGGAGTCACGTTTCTCTCACACGTCTATTTGTTTCTTTCGTTCACTCCGTACATATTTACTTTATTTTATCAATATTTATTTCATTTTCCTCAAAAGAAATTCTTATCGGTTTTAAAACAAAGATCGACTTCGCCGAGTCTTTATTCATATCACTTTACGCGCGTGACATTCATCAACATAAATTTTTCTCGTGTTATGGATCTCCTTTCGAAATCATTTGGAATAACGTTTCTTAAAAACGTCTAAGTTCTCGAGGTATCGGAAAAGATCTTAAGTTTTTCGTCTACATTCTCAATAACCCGGGAAAATCCCTAGATTCCTTCTAGGTTCTCGTGCCAAGGTAAAATAAATAGAAATTATCGCGCAAATAATTTCACGTTGGATAGTACTTGTACTATCACATAATCACATAAACAAATCATAGTATAATTTATTATACTTTCATGATTGAAGGGTATCTTGGAACCATTATCACTTTTCACTCAATGAATACTTATTCAAATTTCTTATTTAAAAGAAATCATATCATTAAAATTCTTTTCCTCGTTGAGTCGACGTAGCGGGAGGTTGAGTTGTCGTCTACATTCTAAATTCTAATGTTATAACTTAACTCTTAACTTTACTTGAGAGAAGACTCTGATCTGGAGTATAAACAAACATTCTATCTTATGACTCGAAAGAAGACTCGACATAGAGTACGAACAAATACTCTATACTTTACTACTCGAAAGAAGACTTGTATGCAGAGCAGAAACGATGGCTCTGATACCATTCTATCACAGCCCCAAATCCCGAGGGATGACAGAAGCCGGGGTGCGATTGGGATTGGATTAAAGAAGCGGGGAAGAAGGGGGCTGACTGAACTAAACATACATAAGGGACATCATACATACTATGAGCAAGACTTTATTTACAAAAGGAAGAGTAATTCTCGAAGGATTACTCGACAGAAAGTACTCAAAAGGCATCTAAGTTTAAGTTTACAGACATAAACTACAGTGTTTTACGTAATGTACATAACATCAAAGTACTAGAGTTTTGCAGCGGAAAAGTGATTCATACTAACTAAAGTCTTCCTAGACAACTTATTTCAAGCCTCGCCGCTTCCATCGCTTCAACCTGCACATTTAGAAAACATATGCAGGGCTAAGTACAAAAGTACTTAGTGGGCACGTTGCCGAAAACATAATCATAAGTATAAATAATCAAGCATCTCATAATCGTAGCACATCGGGGATTTATTGAAAAGAGGCCCGTGTCTACTAAACATTTTCTGACTCATTTATATAAATTAGCTTGTACAAGCATTTTTCTGGTATGTTACGTTCAAATCTTGACCAATTCTCATTCACCGTGGCTGGTACCCCTCAACAGGATACCACATACACCACAAGTTACAAAGTGCACAAACTCTGGAAAGCACTTAATAGCTAACTCAGAGTCGATCGTTAGTTAACAATCCTAGCGGTTAACTCAAAAATCTGGAAAACACGAATGTTAACTCAGATAGGTACAAGAGAACTCACATAAAATATTTAAACAGTTTATGCCATGATTATCACTTTGAAAACACGATTATCAAAGCGATAAAGAAAAGATTTTCGAGCAATGCTCATTTTATTTCATATATAAAAGCCCACCTGATGATACAGAACAACTAAACAGGTTTCCGTTCTTCGGTTCTTCCGCCCTTTCCTTAGTGCTGGCTTTCTCCTTCATCGTAAAATAATCACACTTTAAATTCGGTCGTATAAAAATAATCAAACATGGAAATTCGAATTAGATTTTAGTCGTTTTGTTTCTTTAGGCATTTGCACGCTACTAGTTTCATTTTAATTAAACGGGAACGAGACTTGAACAAATCTCATTTAGAACTCGAAAGGTTTCATACTTGACTCTTAGGTCAGTAGAGAGGATAGTCGATAGCTCATTACGACTTAAAAGATCAAAAGAAACTAAGTTGGAAAGGAAATCAACTTAGGAAATTAAGTTTTAGTTCTTTAGACGATTTAAGCATTTTCATGCTGAACTAAATTTCTTTACTTAAACGGATACGAGATACGAACTCATCTCGATTAGCACTCAAGACTCTATACTTGACACTGAGGTCAGTAAGAAAAAGGCATTCGTTAACTCATAATGACCTCAAAGATCGGAAGAAGCTAAGTTGAGAAGAAAACAACTTAGGAATTACAATTCGGACATACACTGCACGAAGTCAGTGAGTCTGTCCAGAACAAGGGATTGCGAAACAGGGGTCGTGCCCTGTACCAAAAGATAGCCTCGGGTGTCTAGTTTACTCTCCATTCACGGATCTCGATTCCGATAAGCGAGCTAAAAGATATTGCAGTTTCCGTGAAACGTGGCAAAACTGCCGCGGCTAACCTTAACGTTCAATAGAATTCGACGTATAACTTCCTAAGCTCGTTCTAAGTTCTTGTACTCGATTTCTTACGAACTTCACTCTCAAGGCAGTCAACACGTACTCCCGTACGTGAAGGACTCCTTTTCAAAACTCGGTTATAACCACGACGATCACACCTCGTCATTTCAACTACCATTTACTAAACCAAAACAAGTTAACAATTTCTCGTTTCTAGTTCTCGACTATAACTACAACTCATATTATAATATTCCGGATGCTCATGTCGTCAACTACAAAGTCGTACCTTAGTCCATTATAAACATTATTATCAAGTTAGAATTCTTTCTCGACTTCTCGGTTATTAACTACGACCCCTTGTTCGTCTCTTACGAGATTTCAAAAGTTATCGGATTTCGCTCAAATTTTACGTCATCAAACATCATCTCATGAGATTCATTATTATCCATATCATCACCTCATAACATTACTAAATCTCAACTTAAAATTGATTCTTTGTCTCTTACGACTCACAAAATGTTTTTAGAAAATTCCAATTAAAATCATATTATCAACTAACATCATTAACAACATTATTTCATCAACAAATCCTCAACTAGATCAACTATATGAAAACCCCTAATTTTCTACAAAATTTCGGTATTAACACATAATTAAAGTGGGTGATTTTCTTCATCAATCAACATCATTTATCCAATTATCATACTACTACATTATCAAATGATCAATTACAAGTCTAATTGCAACATTAAACAACATCCCCAATTCAAACCCTAGCCCTAGAACTCGGTTTTCATCCATATCATAGGGGTTTCGATTTCTTTTTGTTCTAATCACTAATTGAACACCTCCTAAGCATGATTATCCAACTAATTGAAGGATTCAAATTATCCTACAAAATCCCCTAATTTTCGGTACTTAATAGGAAATAGGGTTCTTGAATTTCTTTCACTTTTAGACATAGATCCATATCTAATCCATCCTATTACACTAATTGAAGATCAAAACATCTAATTTCCATGATCCATAAAAATCGATCCACATGAAAAATTAAAAGAAATGGAATCCAGTTGGATAGGATTAGAGAGGAGGAGATTACTTCGACAATTAATAAAGGAAGTTGGATGATTCGATGGTTGGATGAAGACTTGTGTGAAATTTTTGCTCTAAGAACTTGAAGCTTCCAACAATGGTGATAAGAGATGGATGAGATAGTACATGTGTGTGTGTATTTCGAAATTTGAGAGAGAGAGTAGTGAGGACGATAACTTAATATGTATTATGAAATAACATTTAGATTAATAGGTGTAAAGTATTAATTAAAAATATCTAAGAGTGAGTCATAGGTTTAATACTATATAAAGTGAAAATATCAAGCTTAGAGAGGGAAGTGAGGTTGGCCAAGAGAGGGAAAAGGAAGGAAAATACGCGCTTTTCCGACGCGATACGACGTTACGGAAATCGAACGACGAAAAATGTAGCTCGGCACAAAATCGTCACATTCCGATTCGACCAAAAATTCTAACGTAACTAACTTAATCGGAAAGTAATATTTAAAAACTTAATTCCGACAAAAACTCGGGACGACACAGTCCGAGTTTCGTCCGGAAAAACATAAAAACGAACTTTCTCGGGCGAGTTCGTATCGCGATTTCCTGAATGTGAAAATCAGACGGTTTTCCGTTCTGAGTTCAAGAACTAAAAGTTTTTCGTACGCGATAACCCTAAATACAGTAGTCATCTAACTGACTTCTGTAATTTATTTTCGGAAACGGATTTCACCGTTTGTCTTAGAATTCAAAATCGTAAACTTAGGCGTGCAAAGCCATTTTTATTATTAACTTTAAATTTTCAAGATCGCACGGAAATTCTGGGGTATTACAAATTTAATTAATAAAAATTCCTAAAAATTCATCAAAAATTCATTTCTCTATTTCTTTTTATTTTAACACTTTTAATCTCATCAAATCATACATCATCTTTTCATCAAGAACATCATCAAGAACATCAAGAACATCATAAAATCTTCAAGTCTTCACATATATATATATATATATTCGGTTCTTTTAAAAAAACATAACAATTAATTTCTTTCCTCCTTTTCTTATTATCATTTATCACAATTTCCATCTTCAAATTTAACCAAGAACATCAACAACAAATCCTTAAGATTTTCATAAAAATTTTCGGTCCTCACTCATAAATATACTTCATCATTTTTTTCTCATTCAACATCATCAAAATCATCCTCAATCATTTCTCAAGAACACACATCAAAACTACCTAATTCTGCACCTCATTTCCATCGGTTTCCATCATCAATAGAAAGGAAGATTTCTTCTCTTTTAATCCAATACATAGATCCTCTTAGATTAATTCTATAACACAAATCCATCACTTAAATCATGCTTGAATCATTAGCATAAAAATACCTAAAATGTTCAAAAAATTTCGGTATTAGCATATATGTATACATCTTAAATTTTCTCCTTAAATTTTCATACACATAAACACACAATAATCATGTTAATCATGCTCAAAAACAAAAATCAAAACTCATCCTATATTCTCATATGATTGGCGGTTCTAAGAGGAAAGGAAGAACCGAGTTTCAAACTCAAAAATTTTCAAGAACAAACCTTGTCAAGCTTCCACTTTTAAGCCTAAAAAACAAGCTAAATTGGAGCTCCTTCAATGGCACAAGGCTACCGAAAAATGAAAGTGAGAAAGGAGGATGAACTCTAGTCTCAAATCGATCACAAGAATGAGAGGATTACGAATACCTTAACGATCAAGTCATTGGATGCTCGGAAGTGATCTTCTTGGAGATTGAAAGCTTGGAACTTAAGCTCTAATGGAGGATAGAGAAATAGTGTGTGTGTGTGTGTGTGAGTGTGTGTGTTCATCCGTGAGGGAGAGATGAGAGAGAGATTGGGTGGGAGAGAGAGTAGAGAGAGAATATTGGAGAGAAATAATTTAAGAGAGAGAGAATGAGAGAGAGTGATGTCGGTGTGAGAGTGAGATATAGTGAGAGCAGGATAGATTTTTAATTGAATTAGTTGCACCCGGTAGTAAAAAATGTGATATAATTTTCTCCGGAAGAAAAAGTTATCCGGTGCAATTTAACCCTAATTTCTCATTAAACTCTCAAACGATTTAAAACTCACCACGACTCTTTCTCGACATCAGAATTCTCTCTACTTCGTCTCTAACATCACCAAATAAATTAAGGATACTAGGAATCCAAGTTTCGGATCAAAATTCCGAATAACGAAGAAAACGTAAAAAGTTACTATTTATATTCGCTCCTTCAAAGAAATAAAATTCAAACTCGATTCAAACAAACTCAGAAAATTCTCAAACATGCACCAATGGTCTAGATTCAAAATACACTAATTTGATGAAATTCGGAAACAATTGGTGAATAGTGAATTCTCGTCGTCGGTTACTATTCACTTAAAAATAATTTTTCTCAGAATTTTTCGAAATTCGAACTCAAACTCAAACTCACATTCTCATGGCCAATCAATTCATTTCACATTCAATTCAGATAACCGAAATAAGAGAAATCGCGTAACGACACTCAAGGGCATTTTGGTAATTTTGTAAGAAAATTTATTTTCTTGGAAATTTTATCATACAAGGCACACAACTAAGCACATAAACTCAATTAAGACGAACTTAAAAACTCATGAAAGATCGGGGTATTACATCCTCACCCCCTTAAAAATAAATTTCGTCCCGAAATTTGCTTATCTCAGGAAAATTAATTCGAGAAAACTTTATTTTTATTTATCTTAACTCTTAAATCTCACGTCGCGTCTTAAAGATCATGGTGTCACCACCAGATCCTAACTAAAGAAATTAAGTTTGCACTTAACTGTTGGATTTTATAATCCAAAATCTCACTCGAATCTGACTCAAAGGCTTCGTCTTCTTGACGGTCTACTCGCTTCGGATCGAAGATAAACTTACGCATCTAAGATGTGTGAAAACTTTTATGCTAATTCCCACAATTTGGCAGCAATGCTAACTCATAAGAATTGATACGGATCCTCTCTTAGGAATTTGAATGGTCTAATATATATATCTCGATTTAAACTTTCTCTTTACTCTTACACGGTGAATTTCTCTCGGATGAAACACTTTCGAAAATTTTTTATCTCTAAATGCGAATTCTAACTTTAATCTGCGATCAACGATTTAAGAATTTTGTCAACTCTCAACTTCTTTTATTTTCTCTCTAATCTGACGAATAGACTCTGACATCTCTTTAACTCCTTCAGGTCTCATAACTTTTCTCTAGATTACTTCACTTTTAGTGAAGCGGAGAACAACGCTTCCTTCTAAACAATGCTTTGAACGACGCTATCCTAATCGCATTTAAATAACTCGTTGCCATAGGCAAGATAGACAAGGGGTTTAACTTTGCTCTCAATTGTCATTTAGTCTAGAATAACTATTATGATATATCTTCTGAAATCTGAATAGTCCTTTCAGACTAATCATCTGTTTGTGGGAGGTAAGCGAAAACCTTTCGGACTTATCTTCTAGCATCGCTTACTCAACTCTTTCTTGAAAACTTTTTCAAAACGTGCGGTGAATTTGGAATCTCGATCTAACGTCGTCAAACTTAGAACTTCACGCAGACGTACTGCAAAAATCAAAATCAGCGCATTTCTACTTTGGGATTGGAAAAAGGTTGCAACGAACCGTAAAGGTTTCTGATGCAGAGACTTCACTTGCTCACTTACTAACGACTTTCTACAAACATCACTACTTCGCGTTTCACTCCTTCTCACTCGAACTACTACTTCAAATTCTGATTCATCATCGCATTTTCTGGATTCCGGTGTAAGGAACATCATGAGCTTTGCTCATAACTTTCTTTCTAAGCTCTTCATCGTTGGGTAGGCAAATGCTACTGTAAAATGATAAAGCGTTGACATTCGTTTCTCGAAAGTCTTCAACTCCTTTCCTTTCAAATTTTAAGCTTATCTTTCTCGAACTCATCATCTTTTCTTGGCGATCTAACTCGAGATCTCATGCCTATAAAACTACAAAAGGTGCAATTTCTTGCTCCCTCAAAGACAGAAGCTAAACAACTTCTATTCTCATTCGCTCTAACTCTTCTGTAAATCTTTCCTCTTCCAAAAGGATAAATCCTAGCTCGGGATTTCTTCTCTACTTAGGGCATCGGCCACTACATTGGCTTTTCTGGGGTACTAGGAAATATTATGATTATCGTCCTTTACTCGTTCACGTCATCTTCTCGGTCTCATACTTATTTTCTTTTGCTCGAAGAAACATTCCAAACTCTTGTAATGTGACAAGATTCACACTTAACTTCTTACAGATGATATCTTCATATCCCTAACGCATGCACTACAACTGCTCCTTCATATCTTCATCAGGACACAATCTGGTCCTTTCATCAATGCATCTGTAGTCCTTTCAATCATCAATAAGGGCTAATACCGAAGCGGAGGTTAGTCTCGGTGTAAGATCTTGGAAACTTTCCTCGCACTCTTTGGATCCACTAAACTTTGAATCTTTCTTTAGTAGACTGATCATTAACTTTACTTCGTTGCAGGATTCTTCAATGAATCTCATGTTGCATCATGCTACACCATTCAGAATTTCTTAGGTGAGGTTGGAGATTTATAATCTTAAAATCGCTTGCAATTTTGCAGGATCAACTTTCATTCCTTTCAGTTCCTTCGGATGGCACATCATGTCCTAGGAATTCCATTTCCTTTTAGCCAAAATTCAGACTTGCTGAATTTGGCATTCAACTTCTTAGCTCTCAATTCCTCTAACGCGATACTGGAAGGCTTCCCACACTTGGCTATACTTCTCGAATAACTAGAGCATTGACTTTGAATACAGTTTCTAACTTGTCTAAATAGTCTTGGGAGACTTTATTCATTAAATCTATGTATGCTACTAGAGCATTCATCAATCCAAACAGTTGTGATGCTGTTTGCATCTTGAACTAGAATAGTCCTTGAAATCTCTTCTTGTTTATTCTTCAATTGGTGATAACCAGATCATAACTTGATCTTAGAGAAAATACTGATTCCTTTAGGTCGTCTATTTGTCACAAAGGGTACTTGTTCTTGAGCGGAATCTCGATAAGCTCTTGGCAATCCTTACGCATCTTCAGATTACAGTCTTTTGTCTTTATCACAGAGTTGGCGCTTCACGCAGGGCTGCACTCAGTCGAAGGAATCTAAATTCAACATCTCTTATGATGGAACCTTTCACTCTCAAAGCTCCTTTGGTGCCATAGGGTTGCTCTATTTCTAAATCAATCGCATACTTCAATTGCCTATCGAGTGGCATTTCGGCAGTACTTCTCGAAAAACATCTTCTTACTTTTTAACTACTGCTACATCATCGATACTTAACTCTTGCTCCTAATCTTTATTCTGATACACAAATGTATTCCTTCTCTTCATCACTTTTCTTCTTTCATAGCTCTCCTTTCTCTCCTCAATATTATGAACTTCGGTTAGCACTTTTCTTCTGGGTTATAGCAAAATCTACCACTAATCGCATCTAAACATCACGAAATTTTCGATTTATCTGCACTAAATTATCCATGTCCCATAATTGAATCTGAATCAAGGACTTAGCGGATAACTTACGAATTCTAAATTCAAACTCTAAATTCGAGTGAACGGGAGAAACTATCGCAGTCTTACCCAAAGGGTCGACACTCTAAACTCCTGAATCGACTCTTCTCTAACTAGGCCAAGGGTATCTACGTAAACAGTTGCTGAAAACAAGTGCGACGTATTCATATCAACTTAGCACATCTCATTGCTTGATCATACTCGGGAGCTTTTTCCCTAGTCCTTGTCTCTAACTTTCTGCTCCATCGTGATAACTCTCTTTTGGTGTGGCTACTCTTGTCAAAGAGGCTACTATGGCTGGTGCTGTCTCAATTCATGCCACATTCTCTTACTCTTATGATTTCCACCACTTCACTTTTGTTTTCTCTTATCTAACCACGTGGGATGGGTTGAGGGGTTGCAGATTTCGTCATCTGTCATTGAAATTAAGGAGGTACTGAGGAATGCAATTCCCTTCTCGTCGGGATGACCAAATTCACATCTAGGGCTCGATCTAAAAATTTTGGCAGAAGTCAGACCACTCTGACTTGCAAGAATTTATTCTAATATTGCATCTCAAAATAGCGTAAAACAAACACACGTCTTTCGTCCGTATTCACCCTATCGGGACGAAACAAGCTAATTCACAAAACTCACGATCACACTTGACTACTATCATTCTTTTCTTTGACTCAGATTCGCAAATTCATTCGCTTTTTGCTCTCGATAATTCTACAGTACGTACTTCTCGATTATTTTGGAATTTTCTGATTTCGATTTTAAACTCGAGGAAAACTTATGAAAATTATTGCGGCTTTACCCTCATGGTTTATTTCTTTTAAGCTTTCAATTTACCTCTTTTTATCTTGAAGATAATTACGCAAGCACTTATAAGCGACTATGATACGCTCTCATTTAATCAGATTAGTCCTCGACACATCATTTGTAATACCCCGGATAATTATTCCATCGTTAAAATAAAAATTTAATTAATAATTAAGGCTTTGCACGCTAAAGTTAAGGATTTTCGATTCTAAGACTGACGGTGAAATCCGTTTCTGAAAATAAATTCCAAAAGTCGGTCGAACGACTACTGTATTAGGGTTTTCGCGTCCGATAGAATTTTCGTCCGAAAACTCAGATCGAAAAACCGTCAGAATTTACATTCTCTTTTTCTTCGATACAAGTTCACTGGAGAAAGTCAATTTTATGATTTTTCCGGGCGAATTTTAGACTGTCTCATCCTGACTTTTTATCGGATTTTGAAAAACGAATTAGGTTTTCCGAGTATGTGATTTATTTCTAATCTAACGGTCGAATTAGATTTCGTCGAATACGTAAACGAGATATTTCCGGCAATTAAATCACACCTAAGCCGACTCTTATGTGTGACTCACCACTTTGGTTAGATTTTTATCACTTTATCAAATAGTAAGTAGCCTTGTCATCCTTCTTTCTTCTTCATCATTTCCGCCATCTCCATCTCCCCATTCTCTCTCATTTTTCTTCCATTGTTCTTCATCCTCCAAGCTTTCTCAAGCTTCACAAGTCATCCGTCTACCAATCGATTTTATTTCCGTGTTCATATTCAACAAGGTAGGCATTTCTTCTACGTTATGAACCGAACAAAAACTCGATTCCATCAACTTCATTTTTTTTCGAAAGTTTAGGGATGAAATAGGATGATGTTCTTCGATTAATTCATGTTATAGTATTCTTAGGAATAGATTTTATGGATCGAATCATGAAGAAATCATTCTCCCCCCCTTGAATATGTTATTACCGAAATTTTTAGGGAGATTTAGGGGTTTGTTGTAGTTCGATTTTCTTGATGTTTAATTGATGGATTAGTGTTCTATATGATGTTAGATGACTACATGAATTAATTTAGAATTTTCTAAAAATAAAAGTAGAAATGTAAGAGAGAAAGAATCGATGTTTTGATGTAGAAGGTGTTATGATTATCATGAAATGATAATAGAAATTGTATGTAGTATGTATGAGGATGACTATATAATTATTTGGAATTTTTCTAAAAATAAAATGAAAATCGTAAGAGATGAAAATCCATCGATAAGTCAAGATTCGTTAATGATATGAGTATATGGTTTACGTATTAGTGATGCTAGATAGATGATAATCGATGTTGTAAAGTTTGAGTTCAATCGGAGAACGTTGGATTTTTGTTAAGAGACGAGCAATTGTCGGTAAGTCGAGAATGATTAATGATTTAGGTCTATGATTCGAATATATGATAATCTTGCTAGTTGATGATCGTAACCGGAAAATTTGAACGAATTCTAAGAAGATTGGAATTTTGTTAAGAGACGAAGAAACGAGATTAAATGCCGATAGAAAAGTCGAATAAGGAAAACCAATTTGATATTAATGATTGTTATTGATAAAGGAACGCGTTTGTAGTTGATGACATTTCCATCCGAGATAGGAGATGTTATGAGTTATAGTTAATAAACGATAAGTTGTTGAATGAAATAGAAATTGAAATTGAATTGGTTTAGTAATTGGTTAGTTGAAAAAGGACGAGAATATGCTCGTCGTTTGTTTAATCAAAAGACGTGATTATGTACCCGATTAAGGGACATGCATGTAGACTGTATTAAGATGGAAAGCTTGTAAGAATAAAAGTGGAATAGCATTAATCGAACCTAGGGAATCGTGCGTCGAGTTTTATCGAGCATTAGGGTTTCGCGCGGACTGTTTTGCGACCTTGCACGGAAACTGTCATAACTCCTAGCTCGCTTAACGAAATCGAGATCCATAAATTGGAGAGTAAACTAGACACCTTTGGCTTTCCTTTGGTATAAATTACATTCCCTGTTTCGAAGTTCCCTGTTCTGTATGAACTCCAGAACCTCTGCTTTGTGCAGAAACTAATGTAAACCTAATTTCTTAAGTTGAATCCTTTTCAACTTCGTTCCATATGAACATCTAAATCGTTATAAGTTATTGACATCCATTATCTACTGATCTAAGTGTCGATTAATGAGCCGAGTCAGTTTATAAACGAGAATTTATCGAGTCTCGTTTATTCGTTAATCAAAAGAAAGTAGTAAAGTGCAAAGGGCTAAAAGACTAACCGATTTCGATTTCCTGTTTCTTTTATCATTGCGATCAAGTTATTTAAGTTTGTTTATTTACGATAAAAGGAGGAAGTCAGCGCCAAGGATAGGACGGAAGACAGAAGATGGAAGCTCGTATTACAGTTCTGTAATCAGTAAGGTGGGCTTTTCTATATATCAAATCAAATGAGCGATGCTCGAAAATGTTTACTTATCGCTTTATAACTGTGTTTTAAAGTGATTATCAAGGCATGAAAATATTTGTTTTATGTGAGTTCTCTTGTGCCTTTCTGAGTTAGCCAAAAGGGGTTAACTAATCGATCGGACCGCTGAGTTAACCAGAAAGGGGTTTTCCAGGATTAAGTGTACACGGTAGCCGGTGTGTGTGGTACCCTGTTGAGGGGTAGCTAGCCACGGTGAATAGAACGTGCGCGGAAGAAGTTAACACTTCCCCGGTGTTGAAACAGAACTTGGGCAAGTTTGAACGTAACATCAGTAAAGGCTTGGCCAAACTATATTGTGAAAGTGAAAGAAAATGTTTAGTAGGCTCGGGTATTTGTTGAAAAACCCCGATGCGCTATTTATCAAGATGCCTGATTTAATCTATACTTATTATATGTTTTCGGCAACGTGCCCACTAAGTATGTTTATACTTAGCCCTGCATATGTTTTATAAATGTGCAGGTTGAGTGACGGGAGCGGCGGAGGTTGAGTAAAGAGTTGTAGTTAGGAAGAAGAACTTGTATCTAGCTTTACGCTTTCCGCTGCCAATTTTTTGAGTTAATGTAAACCTTTTTGGTCTAAGTCCCGTACAATGAACTTAGTTAACTTTTGAACAACTTGTCGAGCGACCCTTCAAGGTCGACTCTCTCTTTCTTTTAATATAAAATCTGTTCATAGATATCAGTTGTCGTTTAATCGTTGTCTGTTTATTCATTTATCCCCCTTCTTCCCCGCTTCTTTAATCCAACCCTTAGTCGCACCCCGGCTTTGCCGTCCCTCGGGATTTGGGGCTGTGACATCGTTAAACTATCACTTGCGAGATTTCTTTGGATTTTAGTTCTAGCGTGATTACCTCGGGGAAACACATTACTTTGTTTGACATCTTGGAATTTTTCCTTCTCGTTTTATCTCAACTCTATCTATTTCTTTTATACCGTAGCTTTTCTCTCGGATGGTTGCTATAAATCTGTTTTTTCTTCAGTTAGATGGAAAAATTAAGGCATTGCGGTCGTTGTCATCTAACTCTAGAATCGAGGAATTATTGAGAATGTGATCCTTTTTCCATCTATATATATCCATTCTTGCGTTACAGAATTAATTAGGGACTTTAGCGCAATTTAATTCACTCGGACTTGCGAAAGATTAACTTATCAAACAGTTTGAATATCTTCCTTCTGATTATCCCCTTTCTGATTAAGGAAAAATAAAATATGTCCTTCATGTAGTCATACTCAACTACTAATCTCCCTTACTCATTCTTTCATTTTTTTTTTCAACCGCACCAACATACTATTTAATCCAAACTATTTCATTTTAAAGATTCGAGAGGAATTTCTCGAGAAATTAACTTTATTAAAGAATACTTACTGAAATCAAATTATAACATTATCGATTCAAAAATTTATTAATTGCTTTCATATTTTTCAAAATTATTCTCTTAACCTGCCAAAATATCTTCTTTACTGGAAAGAACGAATTTTTCACTTCTAAAACTCCAATCATTACTCTTCGCTCAAACTTATTCTCTCATTTCTTCAGAAGTAATACTAATTAACTTTATTATAACTCTCTTCTACTTAATGTCCATACTCTTAAGTTTTTAATTAATCGGAGAAACGATACTGATATCATTCTTATTCTTTACTTTCTGATTTTAAGACAATGATAGCACTTAATCCCCTTCTTGTTTCTATTTAATATTTCTTCTCTAATAAAAAACTTACTTATTTTCTCAAAAACTTTTTTAACTCGATTTTAATACTTCATACTTACTTAGGCATACTTTGTTTTCATATTCCCATATTCGGGAATATACTCCGATTGTTATCTCTTACCTATCGTCTAATTACTTTTCAAATACTTATCATAAGACAACCTTGCTCATATTCATTATCTTTGACGATATTAAACTTGATAATATCATTTCTCATTAACCTTTATTTTCTAAAATATACTCTCATTTATTATCTCAAAATATGTCGCAACTATTGTTTGAAAGCAATCCTTCAAAGGCAAAAACATATTATACTTATCCTCTAATATTGATCTCGATTTGATTCTTATCTTTTATCTTTCTTCGGTTATCAACCTTTAAACACTCTTGATCATATCTTAAACCTCACAATTAACTCAAGACAAAACTTACAATTACTTCATATTTCACCCAGTGGTGGCCTCTTTTGAGGACTTTACGAGAAGCAGGAGTAATTACATTCACGATTTTCCTAACATCTTCGCGATGTTTTATCTTCTCCTTCGCGCGGCCTATCTTAATTTACATATATACGTCGAATTAAATCTGTTTGAAAGAATTTTAAAGATTGATTAATTTTTCCATAGCTTTCTTGAAAATTTTCTTAAAGAACTTTCTCTCTCGAGTTATCTTCCTTATTACTTTCATCCACAATTGCCAACTAATTGGCACAAGTTCGATCATTCTATGGGGTTGCTGGAGTAATCCATGATGGCGTCTTAATATCGCCACCGTTGTTGTAAGGAGGCATTTCATCATTATTGCCAGTACACAATCGAAGATTGGTTGACACGTCCCTATCATCATTTTCAATCTCAAGTGGAGACCCTTGCTCGGGTCTCGACATAGGGGCTTGCGGCTATCCTAGACGGATTCCTGATATTGGTTGAAGGTAGCCTCTTCCTACCGTTGCTTCTTCTGCATGACTATTAACGGACCTTTCTCGACTCAAGGAGTAGGTCGTATTAAGGTTAATGCTTGGGACCGATAAAGCTGGGAAAGAATTGTAGGGTCCATCAGGTTGCATTCTTCGTGAACTCGATGACGCGTTAAACTCGAATGGTTAAGTAATAATGGCAGGAAAATTTCTCAAATAGTTGCGTGTAGTGTTTGGAGGAGAATGATGCGGCAGAGGCATCTCATACGGAACAATCCCATCTTGATTCTCGACAAACGGCCTTGGCGGGGGTTCAACAAAATGCATAAACTAATCGGTTATTGTTGCTATAAACCCTTTGCAGTCTCCTGGCTAGTATACGCTACCGTGCTGCTGTCTCGCATAGGTGGGTATTAATGAAGCTGCCCATTCGGCCCATTCGTCCGGGAGGACGTTGACTAAGTGGGTCATTCCCTCAATGGGGCTAACTCCAAGGTACTGAACTACTAGCCATAACTTGTGATAACGTACTAGAAATTCAGCTAGGTTTTCAAAATGACTTTTCTGTATATGATCAAATTCTTGCTTAATGGCTAAATTCTCGTCGTTAGTCATCCTACATATTTTAAAAACATTCAAACTCAATCATTCTCAACAAAACTTCTTATCATCACAATCATCACATCCATCACAACAATTTATAGAAATATCTCATGATATTAATCGTTTTGTATAATCGCATCTATAACTCAAACGCGCCTCGATTCTCACTTGATTATTGAAATAATTTCACAATAGCGTGATTATTCGATCCCTTTGCCCAACTCTTTCTCTTTCTTACTCAGGAAAACTTTCTCTATTCGATTTTCTCTTTTTATTTTTCTTTGGTAAAATCTTTCTTCTCTTTATTTGATTCAATCTTAATAATACTTTAAACGAAATTCTAATTCTTTTAGGAAAACTTTGAAATTTTCCATACCTGATAGCTGGATGAGGTGGGGTGCTTGGCTCGTTGTCGACTCAATAAATTAAAAAATCACTCAAATGAATTTAAGAAATATTTGAATAAGTCTAGGGAATGCAAATCTAGACTCGATTTTTAGAAAAGTTTAAGCATCAGAGCAGACAACCTGCTCTGATACCATCATGTCACAACCCGATTTCTAATGTATTACAACGACTAGAAAACAATGGACAATGAGGTGCAACAACGAACTTTTACTCAAAAATACATACTCGATAATCGAAGAATAACATCAACAACCAAACATACTCACAAATAAAATAGATTATCAATTAATGATTCCTCAGGAAACGGACATTTGTCAACATTTTGGATATCGATCCAATCAAGGAATTAGGTTTGGTTGTCAATAAATGTTGCATTCAAAAAGTAAGTAGGCCAATCTTTAACTTTTAATCATCAAGTGGTGGTGGAGTAGATTTTGAAGAATCGTTAGATGATTCCAACAAGTTTTAGGTGGAATTCAGGAAGGATTTATGAAATTATTGAGCTCACGGGATCTTTCATCATTAGGGATTGAGCATGCAAGGCAAGGTTATTTTAAAATGATGAAATTACAGCGGATTATGATCATCGACTCAAAAATCCCAAGGTTATATGTGTGAAGACACATAACCTCAAGCTTAAACATTAATTTAGAGAGTAGTTAACAACGAATCACCCCAAGCACACCGCAACCTTCCTCATCCGAGCGAATTTGCACGTTTTAGAAATAACATGCAGGGCGTGAGTACTTCGTACTCAGTGAACACATGCCAAAATATTTTAAAAACTAGCTCGATAGAGCTATATAATTGAACTTGCCTCCTTAGCTGCACCACAAACGTAAGATATAATTATTTAAAACAATTTACAACTTGTGGCAGCTTAAAACATTTTCGTTTGTTTTTCTGAAATCGGCTAGCCATTTTATCGGGTACGAATCCATCTACGTATCTCATCTTCTTGTGGTGTCGAGAAGTAGGCCTCCTCCTCGAACACCATGATAGGCCCAATCAAAGCTGTAATACCCCGGAAAATTTCTACTGCGTTAAAAATTTAAAGTTAATAATAATTATGGCTTTGCACGCCTAAGATCATGAAATTAAATTCTAAGATTTACGGTGAAATCCGTTTCCGAAAATAATTTTCAGAAATCGGACGAACGACTACTGTATTGGGGTTTTCACGTCCGTTAAATTTTTCGCCCGAAAACTCGGAATCGAATTCCGTCAGAATTTAAATTCACTTTTTCTTCGAGACGAGTTCACTGGAGAAAGTTAATTTTTATGATTTTCCGGACGAATTTTGGACTGTGATGTCCCGACTTTTTCTCGGATTTTGAAAAACAAATTAAGTTTTCCGAGTATGTGAATTATTTCCAATCGAACGGACGAATTAGATTTCGTCGATTCCGTAACCAACTAAGAAAGTATTTCTCGATTTTTATATCGACGTTTAAGAAAAGGAAACGAGATTTTATCGTCAAATAATTCCTCGCCAAACATGTCTTAGCGAGTCACCACTACTTTGTGGGATATTTTTCTACTTTATGACTCACCAAAAATGAGTCATCACCCTGCCCTTCATCCCTCTTTTACCGCCACCCCACCTCCATTCTCACTCTCATTTTCTCTTCATCATCTCCTCCATTGAAGCTCAACCTCAAGCTTTCTTCAAGAGCCCAAGTCTCTCGTCTACCGATCATTTTCATTTCCGAATCCATAATACGAAAGGTAAGAACTTCGTCTATCATTTGAACCGAACAAATCTCTTTTCCCCCATTTTTATTATTGTTCGAAAATTAGGAGGATGATTAGCATGTGATTTCTTGATCGATACATGTTCTAGGATGATTAGAATCGAGTTTTACGGATCAAACCATAAAGAAAAATCAAGAACCCTAACCCCTATTTATTACCGAAAATTTCAGATTTTAGGGCTTTTGATTCATGCTCGATTTTCTCGTCGATTGAATGTTAGATTAGTGTTTCTTATGATGTTAATTGATCGTATGAATTGTTTTAGATTTTTCTAAAAATAAAATCCAAAACCTAAGAGACGAAGAAGGCTCGATTTAGGTTAGTAAATGTTATGATATGTTTGATTGTTTAATGGAAATGAGATATACGATGCATGAGGTCGAATATATATTAAATTGAGATTTTTCTAAAAATATTAGGTAAAGTATAAGAGACGAATATCCATAAATAAACCGAGTTTGGTTAATGAGCTAAGGATATGGATCACTTACTAATGAGTCTTGATAGATGTCGGATAATGTTGTAGAATTTAATCGGATTCTATTAACGTTGAAATTTTGGTAAGAAACGAAGCAACGAGCCTAAGTATCGATAGAAAAGTTGAACTAAGAAAATAATTGGATATTAATGAATCTTATCGTTAAGTGAACAAGTTCGTAGTTGACGACGTGTTAATCCGAGTTATGAAACGATAGGTTATAATTGAAACCGAGAAATTAGGAATTGAATTAGGAACTTGAATTGGTTTAGTAATTGTATAGTTTGAACGACGAGTTTTGATCGTCGTGTTTATAATCGAGAAATGGAAAGGGGTTTATCACGTATAATAATACGAGGTGACTACCTTGGGTCAGTTTTTGTGCGAAAATAAAAGTGTTTAAGCTTTAATCAAACCTAGAAAAGCGTGCGTCGATTTTATCAAGCATTAGGGTTAACTCGACAATTTTTGCGACGTTCCACGGAAACTGCAATATCTCCTAGCTCGTTAATCGGAATCGAGATCTGCGAATTGGAGAGTAAACCACCCGTACCTTTCTTTTGGTATAAGATTCGACCCCTGTTTCGCAATTCCCTGTTCTGGAAAGACTTACTGACCTCGTGCAGTGCATGTTTAAAATGTAGTTTCTTAAGTTGAACTCTTCTCAACTTGAACTCTTTCGATCTTTTTAGTCGTTTCAAGTTATCGACTACCTTCTTTCTACCGACCTAAAGTGTCGAGTACAGAACCGAGTGAGAGTCAAACGAGATGCGTTCGTATCTCGTTTCTTTTTTTTTTTAACTAAAAGAGTTTAGTTAGCGTGAAAATGCCTAAAATGTCTAAAGAACAAAAACTTAATCCGATTCCTTTCGTATCCGTTTATCGTTTGCGACCAAGCTTTAAAGTATGATTTTTACGATGAAGGAGGAAGTCGACACCAAGGTTAGAACGCAGACCAGAAGACGGAAGCATGTGTCTTGTTCTGTAATCTATTAGGTGGGCTTTTCCTATATACAAATAAAACGAGCAATGCTCGAAAACCTTTTCTTTATCGCTTTGATAATCGTGTTTTCAAAGTGATAATCATGGCATGAACTGTTTTATGTTTTATGTGAGTTCTCTTGTACCTTATGAGTTAATCAAAAGGTGTTAACTAACGATCGGCTTTGAGTTAGTCAAAAGGGGCTTTCCAAAGTTAGTGCACTTGTAGCCTGTGGTGTATGTGGTATCCTGTTGAGGGGTAGCCAGCCACGGTGAATTATGACTGGTCAAGATTTGAACGTAACATCTATGAAAAATGCTTGATCAAGCTACCTTATGAATGAAATGCAAATATTTTAATAGGCACGGGCTCTTTTATATGAAAACCCCGATGCGCTATAAAATGAGATGCCTGTTTACCTATACCTATGATTATGTTTTCGGCAATGTGCCCACTAAGTACTTTTGTACTTAGCCCTGCATATGTTTTCTAAATGTGCAGGTTGAAGCGACAGCAGCGGTGGATGGTTGAGTTAGGGTTGAATATAGATTGGAAAGACTTGTTTTCATATCTCACTTTTCCGCTGCTAAACTCTAAGACTTTTGTTGTATATATATTTAAATCACTATAGCCTGAGTCCTGTTTATAACTTAGAAGCTTTTGATGTATCTTGTTCGAGTAATCTTTCGAGATTAACTCTTTCCTTTCGTTTATAAAGTCTTGTTCATTGAACATAAGATGTCATGTATGTATGTTTATTCTTTCATCCCCCTTCTTCCCCGCTTCTTTAATCCAACCCCAGTCGCACCCCGGCTTCTGCCGTTCCTCGGGATTTGGGGCTGTGCCAGAGTGGTATCAGAGCAATCGTTTCTGCTCTGTATACAAGTCTTTCCTTCGAGTAGTAAGACAGAGCATTCGTTTCCGCTCTGGCCTTAAGTTGTTTTCTAGTGATACCACCGAGTGGTACCAGTCTTCTTTCGAGTCGTAAGATAGAGTATTTGATATACTCTATACCCGAGTCTTCTTTCAGTAGTACGATAGAGCATTTGTTTATGCTCTACCTCTAAGTCTTCTTTCAAGTTTTTATTCAAGTAGTGCGATAGAGCATTTGCGTATGCTCTACACTTGAGTCTTCTTTCAAGTAAAGCTATATTAGAACAATAAGATTAAGAATGTAGACGACAACTCAACCTCCCGCTACGTCGACTCAACGAAGGAAAGAAAGAAATAAAGGAAAGAGTTTCAAGAAATATGATTTTTTTCAAGAAATTTTTTGAATAATTATTCAATAAGTTAAGGACGAAATCAAGGTGCTAAATACAAAATTATTTTGAAAGTATATTAAATTATACTTGGTTATGTTATGTACCTTATGTGAAATTATTTGCGCAATAATTTCTTATGTTTGAAAGTATTTTAGCACGAGAATCTAGACAAATCCTAGGGATTTTTCCTATTCATGAAAAACATAGGTTTTGTTCTAAGGACTTCCCGATCCTTTGAGAACTTAGACGTTTAAGAAACGTGGCTTCAAATCATTCGAGAAATGATCGGAACGAGAAGAAAAGAAGACTTCGAAGCAAGAAAGATACGATCGAGACAAAGAGGATAGAATAAAGAGAATCTAAGGGAATGAAGAAATAAGTGTTACTTCCCTACAAGTAACACGAACGAAGTCGTCTTTCAAATGGAGTTTGCTCTGTTAAAACTCCAATAGAAGATTTGTTCTATTTACTAAGATTTGTTCAATAGATTTCATCGACGACCCGAACTTGTGTTACACAAGTTATTCTTTAGCTATTATTCCACTACTTTTGGAATTTATTTATTTACTTCATAATTAAACGAAGAATACGATGAGTGCGAGCATTAAGTGTCGAGGACGACAAAATCTTTTATAAACGAATGTCATAAATGCATAAGTGACATGAACAAAGTAGAATCATACTTTGTTTTAATAAAGTAAGAATCGTTCGAAAATTTCCCTTAAGAAAGAAATAAAAAAAATATAAAAGAATAATAATATAAAGGATGGAAATAAGATCTTGAATTTTTATTTCTATATATTGTTTAAGAGCAATTTTCTTTAAAATTGCTAAGGTATCTAAGATAAGTTTATTATTTTAAGTGTCGGCGATATTACAATTGAATAAGGAATATTCTATTGTAATTTAAGATTTTCTATAAGATAAGTTATTACCTTAACCGTTACTGATCCGTGTTTCTATAAGATGGCCGGGTGAATGGTTACCACTCGGAAGAGCCAGCCCGTACCTCAGCGTACCTTAGTGGATGTGATACGGGATAAGTATCGTAATTACGTGTCAGACCCAGATAAGGAGGATGTCGGGCAGATAGTGAGCAACTTCTCGACCGTATACTATGCAGCACGGCATTTTATTTCAGCAAACCAGGCCATGTCTGATTTGATTTATCAGCTACTAGACGAGTGACATAGTTGGGCGCCCAGCATCGCATGATATTACCTAGGATCGTTCGACGATGACATTGAGTCAGCGGGGGATTACCAGGGTTTTTCCTTAGCTATCCATAGGCGCTTCTTCCGTAGCAGGTTCATGATGGCAGATCCTCTTATGCCACATTTTTCCTACCGTCATTTTCCAGCGATTACCGAGCCTGAGTCTCTTGACTTAGACCCAGTGATGGCCGATTTATTGGAGATCTCGATAGATTTTGTACCTAGTGAGGAGTGGGATTCAGTGGTAATGTTTTTAGAGACAAACGAGGAGACCGTAGTTATACCACAATTACAGTTTTCATCTAGACCACTTGAAGAGTTGGGTTCCAGGACCGGGATTAGTTGAGATTGACACAGAGACAACTGCCTTGTTAGGATTATCTACCCCTTTACTACCCGAGCCTAGTGTGAGGGTTCAAGGATAGTTCGAGACTGGACGAAGGTACCAGGAGTCAGATACGGAGATTACTGCCACGCTACAACTACCACCACCTTTGACTCCAATAGACGAGAATTGTGCGAGATGGGTGACAGATAGAGATCAGTTTGAGGTAGGACCATCCAGAGTCCGTTCCAGGGACGAGTACGAGTTCGGTTCTATTCCTTGAAGAAGCATACAGTAGTGATCTGTTGGGAAATTTATTAGTATAAGTTTTGATGAATTCCAAAACCGGCTGACCCCAACCGAGTAGATGTTGGCAGAACCTAATGTTAGAATTTAGGCTCGCTGTTTGAGCAAAGTTAAGATTTCTTTACAGGTCTCCAGCTGAAGATGGCAACAAGGCATCACTCAGACAGAACATCAGTTGTGAAGAAAGACAACTGAGAGCTCATTTGTTCAGATGCAAACAAGGGGAAGTCTTCAGAACATCAGTTGAGAAGGAAACCAACTGAGCGTTCATCAGATGAGAAACAGTTGAAAGGAAGAGAACATCAGATGAAAAGGAAATCATCTGAGGGTTCAAACCCAACTGAGTAAATACAAGGAAGACAACTGAGTGTTCAGTTTCAGAACCTCAGTTGTAGAATCCGAACAAGAAGTTCAACTATTTGAAGTTCAAAGTCAGCTGAGAGCTCGACAGATCGGAACATCAGCTGAAGATCACTCAGATGAAGGTCAAGACTTTCAACCGACAAACCGAAGTTGACTGTCAAAGATTTGAATTTCAAAAGGAAGTCACATGAGGGTTTGACCTTTCAGTCATTACCCCATCTGGCCCAACACAAGGCTGTCTCAGATGGAAAGCAGAAGAGCACAGATGCCATATCGGGAAAGTCTGCAGAGATGAGAGACAAGCCATCGCTTTCAACCGATCAGAGATCAACTGCTCCTCCAACGGCTAGTTGATTATCTCCACCTATAAATAGAGGCATTCTCTCATTCGAGAAGAGATAGACACACAGACGACGAAAAATTCAAGAGCTTTCTTGAGAGAAATCAAAGCAAAAAGCAAATCTGCAAAATCATCATCTAAGAGCATCAGCAGCTGAGAGTTCCAATTTGAGAGAACATTAGTAGTTGAGGGTTCCTAGAGATCGAAACTGTTTTTGATCTTAGGTTGAGTGTTTATTCGTTCAAGCCTTACATCCAGCTCTCATTCGTGATCGAGCTGTAGTTGGAAATCCTACCCATTCTCACACCCTAAAAAGTGTGCTAGGACCTTACTCTTCCTGTAATTGAGTAGTCAGGTTGTCAAGTATCCGCAAACTTGACTTAGGCTTTTTAGTGCCCGGAAACTAAACTGTAACGGTTGCTCAGCCCGCGTAAGCTGAGTAGAACTGTCCAGAAGAACTTGGACTGAGGTGTGTGGACTCACATCTCCCCGTGGACGTAGGAGTTCTCTTCGAACCACGTAAATCTTGTATGTCGTGTTTATTTGTGTTCAGTCATTATTTGCATATCTCAACTGACAAACTAACCGCATACAATCTGCTTACTTTCACATTAACAGTTTTGGTTTTGACCAATCGTGCATAAAAGCGTGAGTTTGATTTTACGAGTACATTTTCCACCACATTCCGCACAGCACCACTCTTCCAGCTAAGGTTGCTTACTCAGCTGTGAGATCCCAACTGAGTCCTTTTGCTTAGTTGAAGTTGATTTCAAGTGTTAAGTTTTTCAAAAGTTGAAAAATCCTAACTGGTGTACTCCCCCCCCCCATACACCAGTAACTCGTATCGGGACCATCAAGTGGTATCAGAGCAGTGGTTCAAAAGACTGCTGACTCTGTTTCGCGAGGTGTGAATTCGAGAATTTTTCTTCAGTGGTCAACTGAACAGATCTTTTCACGCTAGTGCATTCTTGCTCGCATTTTTGTCCTGTTTGTGCAGATGGACGTCAAGGACAAGATCGTAGTCATGTTCTCTGTTGTCAACTATACATCATGGAGAACTCGAATGAAGAAGATCCTTTTGTCAAAGCATCATAGGATGCAACAAGTTCTCACTTCTGGACCAATCGTCATACGAGACAAAATACTTCGCACTCCCACAAATCCCAACGATGGAGATGCAGTGGTGGAGTATGTGGAGAAACAGCCAGAAGACTACACTCCGGAGGAGGCCAAAGTGAGCCAGCTGGATATCTGGGCTCAGAGCACAATAATGTCCACGGTTGGACAAGATTATCTGCCCTGGATAAAGGAGTGTGAGACTGCAAAAGAGATGTGGGACATCCTGGCTTTGCTAAGTGAAGGAAGCGACGAGACGAAGGAAAACAAGTTCTCGCATGCATGTCAAGATTTCGACAATTTTAGTCTGCGACCTGATGAGACTATCGATCAACTAGAGCTCCGGTTTATGGACATCATCAGAAGAATCCAGTCCATCCGGAAAGGAAAATACACTCTAAGAGAAATAAACCTCAAAGTGTTGCAAGCTCTACCAGCTGAGTGGGATACTTTCACAAATATCCACGAGAGCCGAGCTGATCTTGGTGAAATGGGAATTGAAAGATTGTTCTCAATCTTGAAAGGAAATGAGTATAAGGTCAACAGAAGGAGGTCGCAGCCCTCAAGTCAGACAAATAGAATTGAGGATGTCGGCTCAGCATCAAAGTCAGTGGCCCTCCGAGCTGACTACTCAAAGTCAAGATCGTCAAGGCCAACCAGATCAGCTGACACGACTGCAAAGGAGCCGAGCAGAGAGGAACTGCAATAGAACATTGCAGCGTTGTTAAAGAAGTTAGCCGATATGGATACTCGGTTTGTAAAATATAAACATTTCTATAAATCAAACCAAACTCAAGACAGTTCGAAGCCAGTCACCAATGGTTGCTTCGAATGCGGCAAGGAAGGACACTTCAAAGCTGACTGCCCAGAACTCTCAAAGAAGGAAAGAGAAGCACTAAGGGCCAAGCAAACTGCAAAGAATAAGGCCATGGTAGCTGAAGAGGCCGCTGACGATATGGACATCTTCACAGACACTGAAGATGAGGATGAACTGACCTCTACCAACAAAGTCATCAGTTCGGATCAATGCCTCATGGAACTTGGAACCGACCAAGATGATATTGAGGTACAATCTAATCCTGCTCGCTTAAATTCTTCCAATACTTCTAACCTGCAGGAATCTCTGAGCGATGAGTTGGAACCCTCCTGGAATGATTTTCAAGAACTCAGTGAGGAACTGCATCAGCAGTCGGTTGAGTTTAAGAGTCTTCAAGCCCAGTTCGCCAAGCTTGAAGATTCCTTAACCGAAAAGGAAGATCTGATCAAGAGACAAGCTGAAGAAATTGACCAGCTGAAAAGTCAACTGAGTACAGCCAACCAAACTGAGGCTTCAACCGCTGAACAGTTGAAGGAACAGATCAAGGCACAGAACGAACAGTTGAACAAGCAAGAGGCTCAGATCGACCAGCTGATGAAGGCATCAGATGCCCAGACCGAGCATATAGCTGTTCTTCTCAAGGATCTTCAAACTGAGAAGGACAACCTGACAAAGCTATATCAGTCATCCGAGATCATCGAGAATCTCATTAGATATAGACGGCAAATGGATGACGTGTCTGGACTCGGATACGACGTGGCAAAGGACACTGGAATTCCACCAGCTACCTTCACCAAGGCTGAGGAAGTCATGGTTGCCAAACCTAACACAGTTGAGTCTGCAACTGAACAAACACCATCACAACCGACAAAGGCAACTGTGGCTGAGAAAGGCAAAGGAGCTGCAGATGGAGCACCAACAAAACAGTCAGTGGAGTCTACAACCGAGGGGGAATGTTCCAAGACTCAACGGAGGAACCAGAAACGTCAGAGTCGCAATCAGAACCGAGCTCAAAATCGACAACATAACCAAGCTCAGAACCGACGTGATAATCGACCAACAAACCAACCACAGCAGAGATGGAACCAACAGACACGATCAAGCTTCAACCGACAGAATCAACAACGGTTCCATCACCTCAACAACCAGAGGTTCCAACAGAGTCAACCTATGTGGAACAGTTACGACAGCTATGGTTACTCATGCCACAACATGAATCAACATCCGGGCATGAACAGCTATCTTCAACAGCCAAGGCAATGGAATCAGAATCAGCCAAGAAGATTCCGCAATGGCGTCCGACCTCACAGACAAACTCAACAGGATAAGAATCGCCATCAAAACAGGGGGAAAGCCTCACCTCCTAAAGCCCAACATGGGAGAAATCCAACTCCTCCCAAGAAACAGAACATCACTACTAACAACAAGCCTAAGGATAACCGAGGTGTTGTTATAGTTGATGATGAAGGAAAAGTAATTTGGAATGATAAATCCATCCGAGTTTACAGAGAAAAGCGACGCACAGTTCCAGGGAGAACTGGTTCTAACCCTCCAGGACCCAACTGAAATTGGGGACCTAAGCGAGTTTCTCTTTGCAGGTACAGGAGAAACAGCTGAGGAAGAAGAAGGCGTCTACAACAATGTGGGTGATGGATAGTGGATGCTCGAAGCACATGACAAATCTGAAGGATTTGCTTGGAAGTTTCGTGGAGAAAGAAGGTCCATCAGTTACTTTTGGTGATAACTCAAAAGGTTATACCAGAGGTTACGGTACCCTTGAAACCAATCATGTCTCAATTTCTAATGTCTCTTATGTTGATGGATTGAAGCATAACTTGCTCTCCATCAGCCAATTCTGTGATAATGGTTTCTGTGTCAAGTTTAATGCACAGGGTTGCAGGGTGAAAGATGTCGGATCAAAGCAGGTGATATTGTTGGGAAATCGATCCCCAACCGGGAATGTGTACTACGCTGACTGGAACAGCAGCCTCCCCGACACTTGCCTGTTATCAAAGAGCAGTTCGGATGTGAGCTGGCTGTGGCACAAAAGGCTCAACCATCTGAACTTCAAAACGATGAACCGACTCGCCAGACAAGAACATGCAAGAGGCATACCTAACCGGGTGTTTTCAACAACACACATCTGCAGTGCATGCCAGCTGGGAAAGCTCGCTAGAACCTCCTTCCGGTTGAAGTCAACTCCTTCAACTGACCGAGTGTTATAGCTGATCCATATGGATCTCTTCGGGCCAGTTACACCAAAAAGCATTAATGGAAACGAATATACTTTGGTTGTAACTGATGACTACTCAAGATATACGTGGACCATCTTCATGCGCCACAAGAGTGAAACTCAGGATGAGCTGCCCAAGCTGATGGATCGGATATCGAACCAACAAGAGATGAAGATCATATCTATCCGATCAGATTGTGGAACGGAGTTTCTAAATGAAACCATCATTGAGTATTGCAAAAAGAATGGCATAACCCATCAGACATCAGCCGCGCGTACTCCACAATAGAATGGCGTAGCTGAGCGAAGAAATAGAACTCTGAAGGATGCAGCCACATCCATGTTAGCAAGCTCAATACTGCCTAAGAGATTTTGGGCTGAAGCGATCAACACGGCATGTTGCACACAGAATCGATCTCTTCTCACCAAGCGGTTGGGAAAGACGCCCTACGAGCTATGGAGACGCAGAAAGCCAGATATTTCTTATTTTCGTGTTTTTGGTTCTAAGTATTATATTCACAACAATGGGAAGACTCAGTTGAAAACTTTTGATGCCAAAGCTTCGAAGGGCATATTTCTTGGATATGCAGCTCAGATCAAGGCATATAGAGTTTTCAACAACAGCTCTCGTGTTGTGGAAATAACACCTCATGTTAGTTTTGATGAATCTACCTTTGAGTGCAGGGAACAGGTAAAGGAATACCACGCGGATCCAGCTGTTCTACCAGTTCTCACCAGATCGCAAGCACTTCAGGAAAAGAACAGAGCTGAACCTCTAATATGGGCAACTGAGGATGAGGATCCATATTCCTCTGAAGATGAATGCGAAAACCTCAGCACATCTCAAGGGGGAACTTCAGCTGATGCCCCTCCAACTACATCAGCATCCGATGCCCAACCGAGCTCAGTTCAAACTATTGTAAATGTTGAGGATCCAGACTCAACAGCTGATCAATCACCAGCTCTGAAGACTCCAACTCAGATTTCTGAACAACCACAGTTGGAAGAAGAAGGAAGACGCAACCGAAGATGGTTTGAAGTTCATTCCACTGACGACATCATCAGAGATCCAACCAAGGGTGTGCGCACATGGAGCAGAGTTGCAAATCCAGAATCAACCGAGGAAGAATCCAACATTTATGCCCAATATGCTGAGGAATTGGCAGTTCTAGAAGAGTTCGAGCAAGCTGGAGATGTTGCCATGATTTCTTGCTTTGTAGCAGATGTTCCAAAACCGAAGAATGTTGGGGAAGCTCTCAACTGTGTCCACTGGACAACAGCTATGCAAGAAGAATTGAATGAGTTTCTACGCAACTGTGTATGGGAGTTGGTAGAAAGACCAAGTGGTGTCAAGGTGATTGGATTGAAATGGATTTTCAAAAACAAGAGAGACGCCATTGGATTCATTGTGAGGAATAAAGCAAGGTTGGTAGCTCAAGGATACTGCCAACAAGAAGGAATTGACTTTGAAGATTCCTTTGCACCAGTTGCAAGGCTGGAAGCCATCCGGATCTTTCTAGCTTATGCCGCACATCACAAGTTCAAAGTATATTAGATGGATGTAAAATGTGCATTTCTCAATGGAGATATCAAAGAAGATGTATATGTTGAACAGCCTCCTGGTTTTGAGACTGGAGATGGAAGAGTGTACAAGCTGATGAAAGCCATCTATGGTCTAAAGCAAGCACCAAGGGCATGGTATGACACTTTTTGTGGATTTCTTCTGGACTCGGGGTTCAAACGAGGTTCAGTTGATAAAACTCTGTTCACTATCAAAGTTGGAGAAGATATACTTGTCGTGCAAATTTATGTCGATGACATCATTTTCGGGTCCAAGTCGGAGGAGCTGTGCAAGAAATTCTCCGATCTCATGAAGGAAAAGTTCGAGATGTCAATGATGGGCGAAATGAATTATTTCCTTGGATTACAAGTGAAGCAGTCACCTGAAGGGATTTTCATCAACCAGTCCAAATATACAAAGGAGCTCATCACCAAGTTCGGATTGCAGACAAGTAAGACAACGAAGATCCCTATGAACACGAACTGGAAGATCGAACCAGGAGCTGAGGGAAAGCTCGTTGATGCCAGCCAGTATAGAGGGATCATCGGTTCGCTGCTATACCTAACTGCCAGCCGACCAGACATTTCATACGCAGTTGGAGTGTGTGCTCGTTTTCAAGTCCAACCAAGAGAAGCACACATGTTGGCAGCAAAGAACATCATTAAGTATCTGAAAGGAACTGTAAATGTTGGGTTGTGGTACCCAACTGATGACAATATCCAGGTGACTGGATACTCAGATGCCGACTTAGCAGGAGATCGGTTGGATAGGAAGTCTACCTCTGGACACTGTCAATTCATGGGAAGCAAGCTGGTTTCATGGTTCTCCAAGAAACAAGCGTGTGTTGCTACTTCGACAATCGAGTCAGAGTACATGGCTGCCGGAAGCTGTTGCATGCAAGTATTGTGGCTGAAGCAGCAGCTAAGAGATTATGAAGTCTCAACTGGACAGGTTCCCATTCATTGTGATAGCTCGAGTGCCATAGCTATCTCTCTAAACCCTGTTCACCACTCTCGGACTAAGCATATCGATATTCGTCATCATTTCATTCGAGATCATATTGAGAAGAAGGATGTGTCCATGGAGAAGATCCCAACTGAGATTCAGAGAGCTGACATTTTCACCAAACCTCTCCCTGAAGCCCGGTTCAAGATGCTATGTGATCTTCTAGGACTCCTGGATCCAAGCTAAAAAGTAATCCGAGATGAAGAGTCATCCGAGCTGATAAGGATTCATCCGAGCTGATGAATCGGATATCGAATTAAGGGGGAAGCTCAGATGAAGGGGGAATCTCAGATACGAATTGCCAACTGAAGACATCAAACATCAGCTGAACAGATGAACTTGAGTCAGCTGATGGTATGCTACAACAATGGAACAAACGTCAGCTGAACAGACGAACTCATGGAACAAACGTCAGCTGAACAGACGAACTCAAGTCAGCTGATGGTATGCGGCAACTGAGGAGCACAACTGTGGTATACAGCTGATATCGACATCAGCTGACAGGTATCATTTATGACTGAAGGTATTATGATAATAAATAAGAATGTTTGAAATAAATTCAAACATTCCTGAACATGTCAGCTAGACTAAACAAGCCATCATATCACATTTAATGTAAAGTCTGGCTGAACATCTATAGCCTTACTTTATAGTGCGACTGGGCTGACACCCTAAACTATTCACCTTCTCACTCGCGCGCGTGGTATATCAGTCAAAATTAACCAACAGTCGCGTAATCTCAGCCGTTAATAGATTCGCTTCTTTTAACCCCAGCCGTTGATTTTATCCGAGTCAAAGATTATATAATATGGCAAATCAGGAAGTGATCATTACCTTCTCTTTTCGTGCATATCTTTACTCTCTATTCATCATCTTCTCAAATCTTGTTTCGCCATTTCCAGTAAAGTGTTTCGCTCTTTCTTTGCATATATATCTTCTCGAGATGGCGCCCAAGTCAAAAGCTTCTAAGAAGATGGTTTCCTCAGAGCCTGCAACGTTCCAGGAATCGTTCGACATGGTGATGTCGAAGATTCATTTCGAACAGATATTATCCAGAGCGGCTCTCTCCTCGCCTGAGCTCGCTCCAATCGCCGCCATCCTCTCCGACCACCATCTGCTTGACTGGGCAACCCTCTCTCCGGCCCTGTTGCTCAGGAAGCAGATCGTACATTTCTACCGGAATCTGCAACGAGTTGCAAATGACGGGCTTGTCACGATCATCCCGTGCAAGCAACGCCACAGAACCTCCCGGACAGTAGAAGACTCCGTTGTGGAGATAATGGTGTCAAAGGAGCTGGAGAAGCTCATCCCCAGAAACCGTGGAGCCACAGATGTGGTGGGGAACTTTTCTGACAAGGAAGTTGATGCCTTCCTTCAAACCATTCTTCTTGTTCCCGAACCATTGAAGGGGAGCATGCAAAGGACAAAGTTGAAGCCGGAGCACCGACTTCTTTTCGATGTAATTTCCAAATGCATCTTCGCATATGGTGGAGCCTTCGGGGACATAAGCCGTCCTAAGCTCAAGCAGCAGAAGGCCCTGGAAGAGATGCACCAGGTCGACTGGTTGGGATTTATAGAGAGCCAGCTGCTGATGGAGAAACAGAAAATCTCCGAGATAACAGCTGAGTCTGGACAACTGCTATTGAGTGTCAAGGGGACACTCAACTTTGGGACAAAGATATCAGCCCTCATCCTCCAAGCGACACAGGGTCTGCCGCTGACATGGGAAGGAAGTGAGGACACTCCAGTCAGCAAGCTGTCGCTGTTCCCCTCAGCCAAGAAGGCCAGGGATGTTGTAGAAGCTGTCTACACCCCAAGGGTGTCCCCAAGCCAGCTGTGGAGTCAGCAGCTCGCCGTCCTTCGAGGACCAAGCCGGCGAAGCGCCAGCTGGAAGAGGTAGTTGAGGAGGAAGAAGACGAAGAGGAGGAAGAGGAGGAACCTCTGCAGAAGAGGCCAAGGATAAGGTTCATCCAGCCAGTGGCTCAACCATCCACAACAAGTCCAGTGGTGGTCAAGTCGGCTGAGGCGAAGGAGTCAACCGAATCCAGTCAATCGGTTGACCCAGCTGGGTTTATTCTTCAACCTCGCCAGGAGGACGTGGCTGAGGAGGCAGGTGAAGACGTGGAGGTCCAAGTGGTGGATGCCAGCTCCTCCTCAGATGACTCTTCTTCATCTGAGGAGTCCCACGACAGTCGATCTAGAGCTGATGCCAGCTAGGTTAACCCACCTGTGACTGAAGAAATCCTCCAGCCAGCCAACTCTCCATCCAAAGAGGATCCAGTTCTCTCAACTGGTCCTCAGTCAGATATTCCGAGCCTCTCGCTCGATGCCAACATTGTGACCACTTCTTCGGCCAACGTTGATGAAACCATCGAACCCATAACCTACGATATTGACCCCCCTCAGATCGATGAAGAAGCCAACCGCCAGGCGATCCTGGCTGAGTCTGAAGGAAGACTCAGCCACTGCTTCCGCAAGCTGATTGGTATGTTCCCCGAGGCAACATCGATGCCCATTTTCTCTGTTCTCGGGACGGAACTTCTATACCAGTTTAGTGTCATATTCAGCTACTGGTACATAAAGGAGGAGACCCTCAAGATTCATGGTTGGGACAGGTTAAAGGTCGAAGAGTCCAACCTGAGGGAGTACTTCGACTACCAGAGCCTGGAGGTGGCTTACAACCAAAAGGTGGCTGTGCTCCGACGACGTCTGGACAAAAGCATCCAAGAAGGGACAGACACCAGGGAGCTGTGCAACAACCCTGAAGCTGTTCACTTTCTTGATGACATGCTTGCCAAAAATGCCTCCTGCATGGACGACGTCAACGCAGCTGATGAGGCGGCCAAGAGAGAAGAAGACAAGCTCAAGGCCTACCTCGCCAGCCGATCTGCCATGGTTGTCTCGGATCCTGCTGCCCAGCCACAACCACAGCTTCTGTCGGGACCCTCCGATCATCCAGCTCTCTCAACCGACACCATTTGCGAGCTGATCTCGGAGAGGGTCAACCAGCTGAGGACAGAGATGCTGTCCAAGATCCAGCTGGGCAAGGAGGAAGAAGCTGACAGGATGCAGCAGCTGATGGCCGACAATGCCAGCTTGAAGAATCAGTTGGAAGTCCTCTCCTCGTCTCTTCAGCACAAGCTTGATGACCTCTCTACTTCTTCCAGCTCGGAGGTCTCGGCTCTAAGGAAGGCCGTTCAGAGCCTCAGCTCGGATTTCAACGTGTTCAAGACAGTTGCTGAATCTGACCTCGCAAAGTCCCAGCAGACTCAAGACCAGGAGTGGATGGCTCAGTTCGCCTCTTTCCGAGCTGAGTTCGTCTCCCTCCACAAAGAGGTCTCTGCGACTTTTGCAGCTGTGCAGCGAGCTGAGCAGGAGCGCCAAGACCTGGAATTGGCGAAGAAGGTGGAAGAGAAGGACGATGTTGATGAGCTGTTTTCCCGCGTTCAACAAGCTGAAGCCAAGTAGACCTCTCTGGATGGCACTGTTGCCACTCTTTTGGATGATGCCAAAAAGGGGGAAGACAAGGAGCCAACAGCTGGGGAAGACAAGGAGCCAGCAGCTGTTGCTGGACGAGGGAAAGCTCTCCAGGAAGCTGAAGGAGCTAAGCAAGGAGAAGGAGTGCCAGCTGAAGCTGAAGCTGAAGGGTCGCAGCCTGAACTGGAAGTCTCCCACGACCTCGTAGCCGAGCTCACGGCCGAGCTCGATGCAGAACTTGACAGGATATCTGTTGAAGACTGCATTGAAGCTGCCAAAGCTATGGGGGAGTCAAAGGAGAAGTACTTGAATCCCTCTTGGATCAAGAAGTTCGCTGCCGATCAGGCCAAAAAGGTGGCCAAGTTCTAGAAAGAACTGGCCAAGGTGGAAAAGAGAGTCGACAGGAATAAAGCCAGTCGGAGTGTGCGAAGAATCAACAAGCACCAGATGAAGGCTGAGGCTAGGAAGTCGACGCACCAACTGCAGAAGGACGCTCCGCTTCCGTCTCGATACCCACATGTTGATAAGTGGATGAATGCGGAGTGGAACGACGACTGGGAACAGTTCAAGCATGAGTTCGTCAATGACTTCTATTACAGGAAAGTCTACTCGACTGAAGACCCAAGGCTAGCCTTCAAGGAAGCCCTGTGGGAACTCAAATCTGGAGACCCTAGAGTGTTCAGTCAGTTCAAGCGAGCTATGCTGAATGCTCAGCTTGATCCCAACTCTGTTCCAGTTCCGAAGATGTGCAGGTACCGCCCTCCGATGATCAAAGGCACGAGCACGCCAAATAGAAATGCGATCTTGGCTGAGGCAAGGCAAGTCTGCAAGGAACACGGCGTCAACACTGGGATCGAGTCGGAAGCGAAGAAGGAGATCTTCAACCGTATCTTCAGCAAGTACGGTCAACAGTATTTCTGAGCTGTCAAAGTTTTTGAGCTGATAATGTTTTTGGATGTTGTAGTTTTTGAAGCAACTGTTGTATCTTTATCTGTTTTGTGCTTAATCTTGTAACCTTCAGTTGTAACAAAAACATAAAAGTATATAATACGATTCACCTTGATGAACAATTCCTCATTGTCCAAGCTCTTAATCACAAAGTCTTTCAATTTCATGTTATAACTATCCTAACCCTTTGATGTTTTATCTTATAGACTGTCTAGAATTTCAGCTGAGATTTTAGGTCAGTTAGAGAGGTTTAGATCAATAGTGGTTTAAAGTTGTAAGTGGTTTTGGCATCATCAAAAAGGGGGAAATTGTTGGGAAATTTATTAGTATAAGTTTTGATGAATTCCAAAACCGGCTGACCCCAACCGAGTAGATGTTGCCAGAACCTAATGTTAGAATTTAGGCTCGATGTTTGAGCAAAGTTAAGATTTTATCTTTACAGGTCTCCAGCTGAAGATGGCAACAAAGCATCACTCAGACAGAACATCAGTTGTGAAGAAAGACAACTGAGAGCTCATTTGTTCAGATGCAAACAAGGGGAAGTCTTCAGAACATCAGTTGAGAAGGAAACCAACTGAGCGTTCATCAGATGAGAAACAATTGAAAGGAAGAGAACATCAGATGAAAAGGAAATCATCTGAGGGTTCAAACCCAACTGAGTAAATACAAGGAAGACAACTGAGTGTTCAGTTTCAGAACCTCAGTTGTAGAATCCGAACAAGAAGTTCAACTATTTGAAGTTCAAAGTCAGCTGAGAGCTCGACAGATCGGATCATCAGCTGAAGATCACTCAGATGAAGGTCAAGACTTTCAACCGACAAACCGAAGTTGACTGTCAAAGATTTGAATTTCAAAAGGAAGTCACATGAGGGTTTGACCGTTCAGTCATTACCCCATCTGGCCCAACACAAGGCTGTCTCAGATGGAAAGCAGAAGAGCACAGATGCCATATCGGGAAAGTCTGCAGAGATGAGAGACAAGCCATCGCTTTCAACCGATCAGAGATCAACTGCTCCTCCAACGGCTAGTTGATTCTCTCCACCTATAAATAGAGGCATTCTCTCATTCGAGAAGAGATAGACACACAGACGACGAAAAATTCAAGAGCTTTCTTGAGAGAAATCAAAGCAAAAAGCAAATCTGCAAAATCATCATCTAAGAGCATCAGCAGCTGAGAGTTCCAATTTGAGAGAACATTAGTAGTTGAGGGTTCCTAGAGATCGTATAAACAGTTTCCTAGAGAACATTAACAGTTTTAGTTTTGACCAACCGTGCATAAAAGCGTGAGTTTGATTTTACGAGTACATTTTCCACCACATTCCGCACAGCACCACTCTTCCAGCTGAGGTTGCTTACTCAGCTGTGAGATCCCAACTGAGTCCTTTTGCTTAGTTGAAGTTGATTTCAAGTGTTAAGTTTTTTAAAAGTTGAAAAATCCTAAGTGGTGTATTCCCTCCCCCCCCCCATACACCAGTAACTCGTATCGGGACCATCATGATCGATGGCGATTGTTTGGATTTAGACGCAGAGAAGATTGGTTCAGAGATACCTTCACCACCCCCACTTATACTTCTTGACGGTACCACCTTGGGGACAGACGAGGCACTACAACTCGTCTTCGGTTTAGAATCTGAGGATCCAGAGGAGGATCTGGAGGAAGATTTGGAGGAGGATTCGGATGAGAACCCTGACGGCTTACCGGCCGCAGAGGACAGTGTTTGGCACGACCACAGTTAGATGAGCGGAGCATACCAGACACGTAATAGTATTCTTAGTAGTTTTTCCTTGCCTTGTGCATAGTTGGATCAGTAACTAGTTCCTTTGTAGTACTTGCACGGATACGAAATTTTATGACTCATTTCCGTTCCAGCACTTCTAGTGGGTACAGGGTTACTGTACAGACAGACAGTTAGCCTAGTATAGACTCGTAGTGGTCTAGTTTCTGTATAAGTCCTCGTTGGAGGCAAAATAAATATTCTTTTTAAATATATATATATATATA
Source organism: Schizonepeta tenuifolia (assembly GCA_029490685.1). Lineage (NCBI taxonomy): Eukaryota > Viridiplantae > Streptophyta > Magnoliopsida > Lamiales > Lamiaceae > Schizonepeta > Schizonepeta tenuifolia. The sequence goes on from CM055959.1 coordinate 75,793,319, forward strand.
TATATAAATGACCGTGCAAGAGTTTTACCACGAGAAAATCCCTCAAATTTGTGTAATGAAAACCGGAACGTTGAAAGAAATCACGTAACGAGAGTTTAATTTAACTCCGAAAATTGAAAGTTTACAAAGGTTAATATCGAAATTATTACAGATCTCTCTTACGTAAACTTGTTAAGTTTGGAAAGGGGTTTAGTAAGTAAATAAAAGACTTAAGAGCAAGCGCTAATGAGAATTCTCATTTCTTATAGAACCAAAATGCCGCCGAAAGTAAGTAACAATCAAAGAGGATTTGGTAATCCTAGAGGGCACAGTGGAGGTCAAGGACAGCGAGAAAGCATAGGAGAACGTAATCATCAAGCAAACCAATTTCTTCCGCCACCTCCACAACAACGTAACATTGAGGATTTATTCTTCCGAAGAAATCCGCCGGTTTTTAAGGGATCTAGTAACCCGAGCGACACTGAGCTTTGGGTATGATCAATCGAAGGAATTTTTGAGCTTCTAGGATGTACGGATGAGGAACGCCTTGCCTGTGTCGCGTTTCAACTAGCCGGACCAGCTAACTATTGGTGGAAGGCTAGACAGGAAGCTATGCCGATGAAGCAAACGACTCAATTTACCTGGAATAACTTTAAGGGAGCGTTTTATGATAGGTATGTATTCGATCAGGTGACTGCTGAAGAAGAAATAGCAAAGGAATTTCAAGGAGAACTCAAACATAAACTGGAAGTAGCCTTAGCTAGTCATGAAGGACTAAGCTATGCAGAATTATTGGAACGAATTCAAGAAATAGAGGCAGTGGTGCCAGATCAGAGAAGGATTCCAGCGTTCCCACCGACATCGACCCAGGTCTCAACTCAAGACCCTTCCAATAACCATAATAACTATAAAGGAAAAAGGAAGTGGGAAGGAGAAAGTAGCAGTGACTTCTATCAGCATCACCAAAATCAGGGAGGGAACAACCAAGGAGAAATCATGGTACCTACTTGTCTTAGGTGCAATTGGATGCACTTTGGAAATTGTCCAATAAACATTGACGGATGCTTTAGCTGTGGGCAGAAGGGACATGTGAAAAGAAATTGCCCGAAACCGTTACTAGCAATTGGAACCAATCAGCATGATCGGCGTAACCAAAGAAAGAATGCTAATCCAGCGTGTCCTACGTGCAATCGTGCACACTACAATGTTTGTCTGGCAAACCTAGGTGTCTGCTTCAACTGTGGACAGAAGGGGCACTTTAAGAGGGATTGCCCAGGACAGCTACAAGCAGTGGAACAGAAGCAGGATGTTCTTAATTGTCTCAACTGTAAGAAGAAACATTACGGTGTTTGTCTAGCCGGCACGAGGAATTGTTTTTAATGTGGTCAGATGGGGCATAAGAAGAGAAATTGCCCAATACTGTTTCAAACGGTGGAACCAAACCAGTATGGTCAACCCCAACCCTTAGGGACCATCCAAACCCAATCACAGCAACAACTGACACCACAAGAAAACGAATGGGCATGCGTGGTTTGGCAGGTGAAGCAAAGTGAGGACAAGGGAAGCGTGACAGGTATTGGACGAATTTGTAAAAAAAAAAAAAAAAAAAAAAAACTTCCCCGTCATAATTTTTACTTCCTTTTAGAGACTTATATTCGAATGTTATTAGTACTTGTTAACCATTAGGAGTAGAACTAGAAGCGCTAATCGTGAAATAAGAACAACTACACTTCAGGGAGTGACGATAATCTCAGAGAATTATTTTCCTTAGTTGCGCTTGAACGTAAAATTTATTTAGGGTCTTTTTAAGGTCATAGCAAACAATTGGAACGTGATAAATGTTCGACATGGATATAATCCTAGGATGGACTGATTGTCAGAAAAATATGCCACGACTCTCTGCAACGAGAGAGAAATCTCTTTTCAACTGCCGGGTAGAGAACCAGGAGCTAAGAAGACCGTTCAGGACGTGAAGGTAGTGAATGCGTATGACGATGTTTTCCCAGAAGTTTTGCCAGGATTGCCACCGGATCGTTACGCAAATTTTCATGATCGACTTAGAGCCGGAAACAACATAAGGGTGCAGGAGTCTTTTCGAATATAGATTTGAGATCAGAGTATCATCAGCTAGGAATCAAGCTCGAAGACGTACCTAAGATAGTTTTTAGAACCCGGTATGGCCATTACGAAATTCCTAGTAATGCCATTTGTTTTGACCAACGCCCTGCGGTATTCATAGATCTCATGAATAGGGTTATTTCACCCGTATTTAGATAAATTTGCCGAAGTATTCATCAACGACATTCTCATTCACTCCAAGAATGAGAAAGAACACGAGAAATTAATTTTCACGAGTCCTAGAACTACGACGTAACTACTTCGGAAGGAAAATACTTTCGAATAGACCGACGAGTGCGAGATATTTTTTTTTATATAGACGCTTAAGAAAATGGATTATCGCACCAATTTTTGCCTTTCAGGAAACAAGCAAGGAACGCATAGTATATATATGGCGCATCGAAGAATGGATTAGGATGTATTTTGGATGTAAGAAGGAAAGGTGATAGCCTCCGTCTCACGACAATTTTAAACCCCAAAAAAAAATCGAGTATCCAACCTATGACCTAGAACTTACAGCCGTTGGGCACGCACTGTAAATTCAGAGACATCATCGTTATGGTATAAGGGTTAAGACCTTCACAGATCATAAGGAAGTGAAGTACTTATTCGAGCAGAAGGAAGTAACATAAGACAAAGAAGATGGCACGAATTAGATGAGACTTAAGATTGTGGTATCAATTACCATCTAGGAAAAGCTAAGCGTAGTAGACACGCTGAGTCGTGAGACTCCAACTAAGTTTAGGTATCTCTTCATCGAAGAAGAAATACTTGTACGAGAATTCGAGATGATGGATATAGAAGTGCTCGATACGTTAGCAACGATCACAGGTCGAACAGCGGCACTGGTAACTACACCAAATTATGAGGAAGAATTCATAAGAGGCAGAGGAAGAACGAGTTTACCAAGGAGCTACGACTAAGGATGAGAACGGAGGTACCAAAGGATTATTATGAAACAACGTAATACAATATCATCAGTAAAACTCCCGATATGTCATATGCAGCGCACCCGGAGAGTGCGAAAATATATTAAGATTTAAAAAGAGATTTCTGGTGGAATGGACTAAAACGAAACGTTGCCTCGTTTTGTGGAAGGATGTTTAACTTATCAACAAGTTAAGGCTTTACATCGACGACCGTATAGATTGTAGCAGCCATTGAATGTCCCAGAATGGAAATGGGAAAGATAGAACTAGGGATTTTGTGACAGGCTTGCCTAAGTCCAGAAAAGGAAACACTGCCGTCTAGGTAGTAATTGATGGACTCACAGAATCAGCTCACCTTCTACCGATTAAGTTTACCTACGAGTCAGGGAAGTCAGTGCAGTCGAACGTCCGTGAGATTGTACATCGACACGAAATACCAAAATCGATAATATCAGATAAAAATGCCAAACTTACTTCGCGATCTTGGATCACGATGCAGAAGGAGTTAAGTATCAAGCTTAACTTCAGTATAGTATTTTTTTCACCCTCAAACGGAACGATAATCCGAGAGAAACGATTCTGATACTCGTTGATGTGTTAAGAACGGTAGTATTAGATCCAAGCGCAAGTTGGAAAATTTTATATATCAAATTAAATTCGCATACAACAATAGTTATTGAGCTTCGATAAATTTTTGCGCCGTACGAGGTCTTGTCTCAGAAGAAGCTTTAAATAACTGCACTATTACCGTAAGTTAAGGGAAAGAAAGAATTTAGGATCAAATGCAGTTAATGAAATGATCGAGAACGTTTGGCAGATCAGAGTGAGAATGAAGAAAGCTCAAGGCCGACAGAAATCATACGCCAACAACCGTTGTGAGAATTTTTTTTTTTAAATTTGAAATTGGAGATAAGTTTTCCTCAAGTTTACGCCTTCAAAAGAAATCATTAGATTCAACGTAAGGGTAAACTAATACCAAGGTTCTCAGGACCTTACGAGATTCTCGAGAAAATAGGACCGTTACTTATAGATTGGCCTTACCGCTAAATCTAGGAAATGTCCCTAACATATTTTCGCGTTTCACAATTAAGAAAAACACGTCTATAATCCTATGCTTATAATTAGTCAGCGAGACGTAGTTCTTGAATCTGACTTAAGTTACGAAGAAAACCATAATCGATTTTTGGATCGACAGGCGCGAAAAATTAAGTAAGCAAGTCGATTCGACTAGTAAAAGTGATATAAGATCTTCACGAGCAAAAAGAAGCCACGTAGGAATTTGGAGGGAATTTGAGGAAGAAGTACCCCGAACGGTTTCAAGAAGATAGGCAAATTTCGGGACGAAATTTTTCGTAAGGGGGGTAGGATGTAATACCCCGGAAAATTTCTACTGCGTTAAAAATTCAAAGTTAATAATAATTACGGCTTTGCACGCCTAAGTTCATTAAATTAAACTCTAAGACTAACGGTGAAATCCGTTTCAAAAAATAAATTACGGAAGTCAATCAGTTGACTACTGTATTAAGGATTTTGCGTACGATAACTTTTTAGTTCGAGAACTCAGATCGGGAAACCGTCTGATTTTTACATTCACAAAATTGCGATACGAGTTCGCCCGAGAAATTTCGTTTTTATTATTTTTTCGAACGAAATTCGGACTGTGAGGTTCTGAGATTTTGTTGGATTTTAAGTTTTAAATATTAAATTCCGAGTAAGATAAATATATCGGAATTAATGGTCAAATCAGATTTTGACGAAAACGCGCCGAATACGTTTTTATTTAGTCAATTTTTCATAACGTCGCAACGAGACGAAAAATGCGGTATTTGGAGAAATATTTTTCCTCATTGCCGACTTCATGCATACACACACATAGGATATTTCATGTTTTTTATTAATTGTCACTTTATGACTCACTTGTTCGTATACTTTCTAATAATATTTAATTAGCCACCTATGTTATATACTATTTCATCAACTAGTTGTCATCACCCTCCCAACTCTCATCCCACACAACTCACGCCACATATCATTCCTCTCTCCCAAATTTCTTCATCTCCACCATTGAAGATCATTCAAGGTTCCTTAAGAATTTCTTCATCAATTGATCAATCATCCATCAATTTCAATTCTAATTCCAATAATCTTCAAGGTAATTGCTTAAGCCTTTCATCTATCCATGTAGAATTCTTATTCCTTTATTTTTTTTGTCTTGACCGAAAATATTAGATTAATTAGGATAATAATTTAAGTCTTAAATCATGTAATTAAATGGATAGAAACTAATCTCTATGGTTTAATTGATGGAAAAACCAAGAACCCTAAACCTAGGCATGGACCGCAAATTAGGGGATTTTGGTAGGATGTTCTAATCCTCAAATTGATTGGATAATTTATCTAAGATAGTGTTTAATTGATGATTAATGCAAGAATAAATGAAATCCCCTAACAAATTGAAGTAGGATCGAAATTAGGGCTAGGGTTTGATAATGGAATTTCAATTTATGAGGTTGTAGTAATAATCATTGAATAATATAAGTTGTAGTAATATTAGAAATGGATTTATGGATTAAATTGATGAAGAAAACACCCCTCCTAATTTAAATGCTAATACCCATTTTAGGGAGGAATTTAGGGGTTTGATGTAGCTTAATTCTATTAAGGAATTGATGATGAAATAATGTCCTAATTAGTGTTAATTGATTTAATGAATTAGTTGGAATTATTCTAAAAATATTAGGTAAAGTATAAGAGACGAAAATCCATAAATAAACCGAGTTTGGTTAATGAGTTAAGGATATGGATCACATACTAATGAGTCTAGATAGATGTTGAATAATGTTGTAGAATTTAATCGGATTCTAAGAACGTTGAAATTTTGGTAAGAAACGAAGCAACGAGCCTAAGCATCGATAGAAAAGTCGAACCGAGAAAATAATTGGATAGTAATGAATCTTATCGTTAAGTGATCAAGTTTGTAGTTGACGACGTGTTAATCCGAGTATTGGAATGATAGGTTTTAGTTGAATTTGAGAAGTTGGAATTTGAATTAGGAACTTGAATTGGTTTAGTAATTGGTTAGATTGATCGACGAGGTTTTGATCGTCGTATTCATAGACGGGAAAATAAAATGGAGTTCTTCGCGTATGGAATACGTGTTGACTGCCCTATTGTATAATTTTCGTGAGAATTTAAGTACGAGAACATAAAACGAACCTAGGAAGTCACACGTCGATTTTATCAAACCTTAGGGTTAACTTCGGCAGTTTTGCGACCCTTTCCGGAAACTACCATATCTCTTAGCTCGTTTATCGGATTTGAGATCCGTAAATTGGAGAGTAAACTACACTTCCTAGTCTTTCATTCGATACAGAGCACCTCCCCTGTTTCAGGGTACTCTGTTCTGGGCAGTCTTTAGAAGCTCTGCCTTGTGCAGTGAAGTTTCAAAACTAAATTTCTTAAGTTGATTCCTTCTCAACTTAATTTCTTTCGATCTTTTAAGTCGTTCCAAATATCGACTATAATAATTTACTGACCTTAGCATCAAGTAAGAGTTCTAAATGAGAAATGTTCGATTCTCGTTCCCGTTTAATTAAAAGAATCTAGAGTAGCGTGCAAAAGCCTAAAAGCTTAAGAACATATGAGAACTAATTCGAATTTGATTTCAATTTCCGTTTTCTTTTATCGAATCGATGACTTATCGAAGTTATGATTATTTACAATGAAGGAGGAAGTCAGCACTTGGGATAAGACGAAGGATCGACGATAGAAAACTCGTTTAATAGTTCTGTAACTTATGAGGTGGGCTTTTATTCTATAATAAATAAAATGTGGGTTTTTCCACAACTCGAAAGTAATTCTTTATCGCTTTGATAAACGTGTTTTCAAAGTGATAACCATGGCATAAACTGTTTAAATATTTTATGTGAGTTCTCTTGTACCTATCTGTGTTAACATTCGTGTTTTCCAGATTTATAAGTTAACCGCTAGGATGTTAACTATCGATCGGCTCTGAGTTAGCTATTAAGTGCTTTCCAGAGTTAGTGCACTTTGTAACCTGTGGTGTATGTGGTATCTTGTTGAGGGGTAACCAGCCACGGTGAATGAGGATTTGGTTAAGATTTGAACATAACATACATTAAAATGCTCGCGAGCTACTTTATGAATAAAAATGCAAATGTTAAATAGGCACGGGCTCTTTTAAATGAAAACCCCCGATGCGCTATAAAAAGAGATGCCTGATTATCTATACCTATGATTATGTTTTAGGCAATGTGTCCACTAAGTACTTTCGTACTTAGCCCTGCATATGTTTTCTAAATGTGCAGGTTGAAGCGATGGCAGCGGTGGATGGTTGAGTTGAGGTCGAATAGAGTTAGAGAAGACTTATGTACTTAGTTCACTATTCCGCTGCATAACTCTAAACTTTGTTGTTTATGTTTAATCACTGTAGACTATGTTCTGTAATTATAACTTAGTTTTCCTTTTGAGAACTTCATCGAGTAATCCATCGTTATTAACTCTATCTTTTGGTAATAAAGTCTTGTTCATAGAATTTATGATGTCTCTTATGTATGTTTATTCAGTCAGTCCCTTTCTTCCCCGCTTCTTTAATCCAATCCCAGTCGCACCCCGGCTTCTGCCGTCCCTCGGAATTTGCGGCTGTAACATAATTAAAAGTAATTAGACGTCATTAGAATCTTTTTATCGAGTTAATAAATTTCCAAGCAATGGCACGTTTTACGAGAAAAAGATGAAAACTTTATTTAGTAAAGTTAGTTTAGAATTTTAATTTCCTATTAAATGATTAAAGTTATAAATTATTAAAAGAGAATGAAATTAATTTCATAAGAGTTTAATAATTTATATTTTCTAAAAACCGAGCAGAGTCGAGTTAGCATAATTGAATAACCAAGTCTTGAATGAATACCCGAATTTATAATTATGATTAAATAATTAATTTAATTTTCTAGAATTTTCTTGAATCATTTATTATAGATGAAGTTTCTAACCAAGAATTTTCTTGAAAATAATTTAATTATTTTCTTGAATACCCTCATTCACCGCCACCACACCTCCATTCTCACTCTCATTTTCTCTTCATCATCTCCTCCATTGAAGCTCAACCTCAAGCTTTCTTCAAGAGCCCAAGTCTCTCGTCTACCGATCATTTTCATTTACGAATCCATAATACGAAAGGTAAGAACTTCATCTATCATATGAATTAAATTAATATGATAGAAAGGTAAGAACTTCATCTATAATAAATAATTCAAGAAAATTCTAGAAAATTAAATTAATTATTTAATCATAATTATAAATTCGGGTATTCATTCAAGACTTGGTTATTCAATTATGCTAACTCGACTCTGCTCGGTTTTTAGAAAATATAAATTATTAAACTCTTATGAAATTAATTTCATTCTCTTTTAATAATTTATAACTTTAATCATTTAATAGGAAATTAAAATTCTAAACTAACTTTACTAAATAAAGTTTTCATCTTTTTCTCGTAAAACGTGTCATTGCTTAGAAATTTATTAACTCGATAAAAAGATTCTAATGACGTCTAATTACTTTTAATTATGTTACAGCCGCAAATTCCGAGGGACGGCAGAAGCCGAGGTGCGACTGGGATTGGATTAAAGAAGCGGGGAAGAAAGGGACTGACTGAATAAACATACATAAGAGACATCATAAATTCTATGAACAAGACTTTATTACCAAAAGATAGAGTTAATAACGATGGATTACTCGATGAAGTTCTCAAAAGGAAAACTAAGTTATAATTACAGAACTTAGTCTACAGTGATTAAACATAAACAACAAAGTTTAGAGTTATGCAGCGGAATAGAACTAAGTACATAAGTCTTCTCTAACTCTATTCGACCTCAACTCAACCATCCACCGCTGCCATCGCTTCAACTGCACATTTAGAAAACATATGCAGGGCTAAGTACGAAAGTACTTAGTGGACACATTGCCGAAAACATAATCATAGGTATAGATAATCAGGCATCTCTTTTTATAGCGGATCGGGGGTTTTCATTTAAAAGAGCCCGTGCCTATTTAACATTTGCATTTTTATTCATAAAGTAGCTCGCGAGCATTTTAATGTATGTTATGTTCAAATCTTAACCAAATCCTCATTCACCGTGACTGGTTACCCCTCAACAAGATACCACATACACCACAGGTTACAAAGTGCACTAACTCTGGAAAGCACTTAATAGCTAACTCAGAGCCGATCGATAGTTAACATCCTAGCGGTTAACTTATAAATCTGGAAAACACGAATGTTAACACAGATAGGTACAACAGAACTCACATAAAATATTTAAACAGTTTATGCCATGGTTATCACTTTGAAAACACGTTTATCAAAGCGATAAAGAATTACTTTCGAGTTGTGGAAAAACCCACATTTTATTTATTATAGAATAAAAGCCCACCTCATAAGTTACAGAACTATTAAACGAGTTTTCTATCATCGATCCTTCGTCTTATCCCGAGTGCTGACTTCCTCCTTCATCGAAAATAATCATAACTTCGATAAGTCATCGAGTCGATAAAAGAAAACGGAAATTGAAATCAAATTCGAATTAGTTCTCATATGTTCTTAAGCTTTTAGGCTTTTGCACGTTACTCTAGATTCTTTTAATTAAACGGGAACGAGAATCGAACATTTCTCATTTAGAACTCTTACTTGATGCTAAGGTCAGTAAATTATTATAGTCGATATTTGGAACGACTTAAAAGATCGAAAGAAATTAAGTTGAGAAGGAATCAACTTAAGAAATTTAGTTTTGAAACTTCAATGCACAAGGCAGAGCTTCTAAGGACTGCCCAGAACAGAGTACCCTGAAACAGGGGAGGTGCTCTGTATCGAATGAAAGACTAGGAAGTGTAGTTTACTCTCCAATTTACGGATCTCAAATCCGATAAACGAGCTAAGAGATATGGTAGTTTCCGGAAAGGGTCGCAAAACTGCCGAAGTTAACCCTAAGGTTTGATAAAATCGACGTGTGACTTCCTAGGTTCGTTTTATGTTCTCGTACTTAAATTCTCACGAAAATTATACAATAGGGCAGTCAACACGTATTCCATACGCGACGAACTCCATTTTGATTTCCCGTCTATGAATACGACGATCAAAACCTCGTCGATCAATCTAACCAATTACTAAACCAATTCAAGTTCCTAATTCAAATTCCAACTTCTCAAATTCAACTAAAACCTATCATTCCAATACTCGGATTAACACGTCGTCAACTACAAACTTGATCACTTAACGATAAGATTCATTACTATCCAATTATTTTCTCGGTTCGACTTTTCTATCGATGCTTAGGCTCGTTGCTTCGTTTCTTACCAAAATTTCAACGTTCTTAGAATCCGATTAAATTCTACAACATTATTCAACATCTATCTAGACTCATTAGTATGTGATCCATATCCTTAACTCATTAACCAAACTCGGTTTATTTATGGATTTTCGTCTCTTATACTTTACCTAATATTTTTAGAATAATTCCAAATAATTCATTAAATCAATTAACACTAATTAGGACATTATTTCATCATCAATTCCTTAATAGAATTAAGCTACATCAAACCCCTAAATTCCTCCCTAAAATGGGTATTAGCATTTAAATTAGGAGGGGTGTTTTCTTCATCAATTTAATCCATAAATCCATTTCTAATATTACTACAACTTATATTATTCAATGATTATTACTACAACCTCATAAATTGAAATTCCATTATCAAACCCTAGCCCTAATTTCGATCCTACTTCAATTTGTTAGGGGATTTCATTTATTCTTGCATTAATCATCAATTAAACACTATCTTAGATAAATTATCCAATCAATTTGAGGATTAGAACATCCTACCAAAATCCCCTAATTTGCGGTCCATGCCTAGGTTTAGGGTTCTTGGTTTTTCCATCAATTAAACCATAGAGATTAGTTTCTATCCATTTAATTACATGATTTAAGACTTAAATCATTATCCTAATTAATCTAATATTTTCGGTCAAGACAAAAAAAATAAAGGAATAAGAATTCTACATGGATAGATGAAAGGCTTAAGCAATTACCTTGAAGATTATTGGAATTAGAATTGAAATTGATGGATGATTGATCAATTGATGAAGAAATTCTTAAGGAACCTTGAATGATCTTCAATGGTGGAGATGAAGAAATTTGGGAGAGAGGAATGATATGTGGCGTGAGTTGTGAGGGATGAGAGTTGGGAGGGTGATGACAACTAGTTGATGAAATAGTATATAACATAGGTGGCTAATTAAATATTATTAGAAAGTATACGAACAAGTGAGTCATAAAGTGACAATTAATAAAAAAAATGAAATATCCTACGTGTGTGTATGCATGAAGTCGGCAATGAGGACAAATATTTCTCCAAATACCGCATTTTTTGGCTCGTTACGACGTTATGAAAAATTGACTAAATAAAAACGTATTCGGCGCGTTTTCGTCAAAATCCGATTTGACCATTAATTCCGATATATTTATCTTACTCGGAAAATAATATTTAAAACTTAAAATCCAACAAAATCTCAGAACCTCACAGTCCGAATTTCGTTCGAAAAAATAATAAAAACGAAATTTCTCGGGCGAACTCGTATCGCAATTTTGTGAATGTAAAAATCAGACGGTTTCCCGATCTGAGTTCTCGAACTAAAAAGTTATCGTACGCAAAATCCTTAATACAGTAGTCAACTGATTGACTTCCGTAATTTATTTTTGGAAACGGATTTCACCGTTAGTCTTAGAGTTTAATTTAATGAACTTAGGCGTGCAAAGCCGTAATTATTATTAACTTTGAATTTTTAACGCAGTAGAAATTTTCCGGGGTATTACATCCTACCCCCCTTACGAAAAATTTCGTCCCGAAATTTGCCTATCTTCTTGAAACCGTTCGGGGTACTTCTTCCTCAAATTCCCTCCAAATTCCTACGTGGCTGCTTTTTGCTCGTGAAGATCTTATATGACTTTTACTAGTCGAATCGACTTGCTTACTTAATTTTTCGCGCCTGTCGATCCAAAAATCGATTATGGTTTTCTTCGTAACTTAAGTCAGATTCAAGAACTACGTCTCGCTGACTAATTATAAGCATAGGATTATAGACGTGTTTTTCTTAATTGTGAAACGCGAAAATATGTTAGGGACATTTCCTAGATTTAGCGGTAAGGCCAATCTATAAGTAACGGTCCTATTTTCTCGAGAATCTCGTAAGGTCCTGAGAACCTTGGTATTAGTTTACCCTTACGTTGAATCTAATGATTTCTTTTGAAGGCGTAAACTTGAGGAAAACTTATCTCCAATTTCAAATTAAAAAAAAAAAATTCTCACAACGGTCGTTGGCGTATGATTTCTGTCGGCCTTGAGCTTTCTTCATTCTCACTCTGATCTGCCGAACCTTCTCGATCATTTCATTAACTGCATTTGATCCTAAATTCTTTCTTTCCCTTAACTTACGGTAATAGTGCAGTTATTTAAAGCTTCTTCTGAGACAAGACCTCGTACGGCGCAAAAATTTATCGAAGCTCAATAACTATTGTTGTATGCGAATTTAATTTGATATATAAAATTTTCCAACTTGCGCTTGGATCTAATACTACCGTTCTTAACACATCAACGAGTATCAGAATCGTTTCTCTCGGATTATCGTTCCGTTTGAGGGTGAAAAAAAATACTATACTGAAGTTAAGCTTGATACTTAACTCCTTCAGCATCGTGATCCAAGATCGCGAAGTAAGTTTGGCATTTTTATCTGATATTATCGATTTTGGTATTTCGTGCCGATGTACAATCTCACGGACGTTCGACTGCACTGACTTCCCTGACTCGTAGGTAAACTTAATCGGTAGAAGGTGAGCTGATTCTGTGAGTCCATCAATTACTACCCAGACGGCAGTGTTTCCTTTTCTGGACTTAGGCAAGTCTGTCACAAAATCCCTAGCTCTATCTTTCCCATTTCCATTCTGGGACATTCAATGGCTGCTACAATCTATACGGTCGTCGATGTAAAGCCTTAACTTGTTGATAAGTTAAACATCCTTCCACAAAACGAGGCAACGTTTCGTTTTAGTCCATTCCACCAGAAATCTCTTTTTAAATCTTAATATATTTTCGCACTCTCCGGGTGCGCGGCATATGACATATCGGGAGTTTTACTGATGATATCATATTACGTTGTTTCATAATAATCCTCTGGTACCTCCGTTCTTATTCTCAGTCGTAGCTCTTTGATCAACTCGTTCTTCCTCTATCTCTTATCACTCTTTCTCATAATTTGGTGTCGTTACCAGTGCCGTTGTTCTACCTATGATCGTTGCTGACGTATCGAGCACTTCTATATCCATCATCTCGAATTCTCGTACAAGCGTTTCTTCTTCGATGAAGAGATACCTAAACTTAGTTGGAGTCTTACGACTCAGCGTGTTTGCTATTACGCTTAGCTTTTCCTAGATGATAATTGAAACCACAATCTTAAGTCTCATTTAATTCGCGCCATCTTCTTTGTATTATGTTATTTCCTTCTGCTCGAGTAAATACTTCAACTCCTTATGATCTGTGAAGATCTTAACCCTTATACCATAACGATGATGTCTCCAAATCTTCAGTGCGTGCCCAACGGCTGTAAGTTCTAGGTCATAGGTTGGATACTCGATTTTTGTGGGGTTTAAAATTGTCGTGAGACGAAGACTATCACCTTTCCCTCTTACATCCAAAATACATCCCAATCCATTCTTCGATGCGCCAATATATACTATGCGTTCCTTGTTTGTTTTCTAAAAGGCAAAAATTGGGGCGATAATCCATTTTCTTAAGCGTCTATAAAATCATTTCGCACTCGTCGGTCTATTCTGAAGTGTTTTCCTTCCGAAGTAGTTACGTCGTAGTTCTAGGACTCGTGAAAGTTAACTTATTCGTGTTCTTTCTCATTCTTGGAGTGCATAAGAATGTCGTTGATGAATACTATGGCAAATTGTCCAAATACGGGTGAAATAACCCTATTCATGAGATCCACGAATATATCAGGGCTTTGGTCAAACCAAATGGCATTACTAGAAATTCGTAATGGCCATATCGGGTTCTAAAAGCAGTCTTAGGTACGTCCTCAGGTTTGATCTTCAGCTGATGGTACCCTGACTTCAAATCTATATTCGAAAAGACTCCTGCACCCTTAAGCTGCTTCCGGCTCTAAGTCGATCGTGAAATTTGCGTAACGATCAGGTGGCAATCCTAGCAAAACTTCTGGGAAAACATCGTCATGTGTATTCATTACCTTCACGTCCTGAACGGTCTTCTTAGCTCCTGGTTCTCCGTCTAGGTACACAAGGTAGGTTGTGGTACCCTTCTTCCTTTTCAACTTCGTGGCTTGTAGCGCTGATATTGTTGGTACTCCTTTACCCATCGAAAACCCGTGAAAAGTCGGTAGGCTCTCTACCCGGTAGTTAAAAAGAGATTTTTTTTTTCTTGTTGCAGAGAATCATGGTATAATTCTCTGACAACCAGTTCATCTTAGGCTTATATCCAAGTCGTACATTTATCACGTTCGAATTGTTTGCTATGACCTTAAAAAGACCCTAAATAAATTTTACGTTCAAACGCAACTAAAGAAAATAATTCTCTGAGATTATCGTCACTCCCTGAAGCGTAGTTGTTCTTATTTCACGATTAGTGCATCCTAATTCTACTCATAAAGGTTAACAGGTACTAATAACAACCGAATATAAATCTCTAAAATGAAGCAAAATTATGACGGGGAAATTCTTAAGAAATTCGTCCAATACCTGTCACGCTTCCCTTGTCCTCACTTCGCTTCTCCTGCCAAACCACGCATGCCCATTCATTTTGTTGTGGTGTCAGCTGTTGCTGTGATTGGGTTTGAATGGTTCCTAAGGGTTGGGGTTGACCATACTGGTTGGGTTCCACCGTTGGAAACAACATTGGGCATTTCCTCTTCTTATGCCCCGTCTGTCCACATTGAAAGCAATTTCCCGTGCCTTCCAGACAAACACCGTAATGTTCCTTATTACAGTTGGGACATGTAGGAACATCCTGCTTCTGATCCACTGCTTGCTGCTGTCCTAGGCAATCCTTCTTCCTGTGTCCTTTCTGTCCGCAGTTGAAACAGTTGGCAGTGCCTACTTGACAGGCGCCCGGATGCGTTTTGTTGCATTTGGGGCAGACAGGAATGGTAACCCTCTCTGGGTTATTTCCTTTCCATGACCGGTTTGTCTATTTCCTTGCAAAAACAACCCCGACTGGTTGTTTCCTTGCCACTGCCTCTCATTATTATCCTGACTAGGTTGCTGATTACTCCTTCTCTGATTCCCCTGGTTGTTAAAATTCAGATTGTAGCCACCACTACTTCCTTCTTCCCACTTTCTCTTCCCTTGAAAATTTCTATTATTGTTATTGGAAAGGTCTTGAGTTGAAAACTGGGTCGGTATTGGTGGGAACGTTGGAATCCTTCTCTGATCCAGCATCACTACCTCTATCTCTTGAATTCGTTCCAATAGTTCTGTATAGCTTAGCCCCTCTTGGTTAGCTAATGTTATTTCCAGTTTACGTTTTAGTTCTCCTTGAAATTCCTTTGTTATTTCTTCTTCAGCAACCACCTGATCGAATACATACCTATCATAAAACGCTCCCTTAAAGTTATTCCAGGTAAATTAAGTCGTTTGCCCCATCGGCATAGCTTCCTGTCTAGCCTTCCACCAGTAGTTAGCCGGTCCGGCTAGTTGAAACGAAACACACGCAAGGCGTTCCTCATTCGTAGATCCTAGAAGCTCAAATATCCCTTCGATTGATCGTACCCAAAACTCAGCGTCGTTCGGGTTAGTAGATCCCTTAAAAACCGGCGGATTTCTTCTGAAGAATAAATCCTCAATGTTACGTTGTTGTGGGGGTGGCGGAAGAAATTGGTTTGCTTGATGATTACATTCTCATATGCTTTGTCCTTGACCTCCACTGTACACTCTAGGATTACCAAATCCTCTTTGATTGTTACTTACTTTCGGCGGCATTTTGGTTCTATAAGAAACGAGAATTCTCATTAGCGCTTACACTTAAGTCTTTTATTTACCTACTAGACCCCTTTCCAAACTTAACAAGTTCACGTAGAAGAGAAATCAGTAATAATTTTGAAATTTTCTTGTGATAACAACCCTTGCACGGGTCGTATATATATATATATATTTAAAAAGAATATTTATTTTGCCTCCAACGAGGACTTATACAGAAACTAGACTACTACGAGTCTAAACTAGGCTGACTGCCTATCCGTACAGTAAACCTTATACCTACTAGAAGTGCTAGAACGGAAATGAGTCATAAAATTTCGTATCCGTGGAAGTACTACAAGGAACTAATTACTAATCCAACTATGCACAAGACAAGGAAAAACTACTAATAATACTATTACGCATCTAGTATGCTCCGCTCCTCTAACTGTGGTCGTGTCCAACACTGTCCTCTGCGGTCGGTAAACCGTCAGGGTTCTCATCCGGATCCTCCTCAGACTCTGAACCGAAACGAGCTGTAGTGCCTCGTCTATCCTCAAAGCGGAACCGTCTAGAAGTGTAAGTGGGGGTGGTGAAGGTATCTCTGAACCAATCTTCTCTGCGTCTGAATCCCAATAATCGTCACCGATCACTACATACGCTTCTTCAGGGGAAGAAGGTGTTCAGGAAAAGAACCGGACTCGTACTCATCCCTGGAACGGACCCTGGACGGTCCTGCCTCATACTCAGCTCTGACTCTGGTCAACTCTGAACAAATCTCGTCAAGGGGTCTGTATGGATATGGTAACTGTAATAGGGTGGTAAGCTCTGCGTCTACCTGCTGGTACTCTGACCCCGTCCCAAACGGCTCTATCTCAAATAGTCCATGAATCCTCACAGTAGGCTCGGGTATGAAAGGAGTGGATAACCCTAGTATGGCAGCCGTCTCTGTATCTATCTCAATTAATCCCGGTCCTGGAACCAACTCCTCAAGTGGTCTAGGTGAAAGCGGTAACTGTGGTACAACTACAGTCTTCTCGTCTATCTCTAAAAAAACTCTACCACTGAATCCCACTCCTCGCTAGATACAAAATCTGTCGGGACCTCCAATAAATTGGCCATCTCTAGGTCTAAGTCAAGAGACTCAGGCTCGGTAATCGCTGGGAAATGACGGTAGGAAAATGAGGCATGCGGGGATCTACCATCATGAACCTGTTATGGAAGAAGCGCCTATGGATAGCTAAGGCAAAACTCTGGTAATCCCCTGTTGGCTCAATGTCGTCGTCGAACAATCCTAGGTAATATCATGCGATGTCGTGTGCCCAACTATGTCACTCGTCTGGTAGCTGATAATTCAAATCGGACACGGCCTGGTTCGCGGAAATGAATGTCGTGCTGCATAGTATATGGTCGAGAAGTTGCTCACTATCTGCCCGACATCCTCCTTATCCGAGTCTGACACGTAATTATGGTACTTATCCTGTATCACATCCACTAAGGTAAGCTGAGGTAAGGGCTGGCTCTTCCGAGTGGTAACCATCCATCCGGCCATCTTATAGAAACACGGATCAGTAACGGTTAAGGTAATATCTTATCTTAAAGAAAATCTTAAATTACAATAGAATATCCCTTATTCAATTGTAATATCGCCGACACTTAAAATAATAAACTTATCTTAGATACCTTAGAAATTTTGAGAAAAATTGCTCTTTAACAATATATATAGAAATAAAATTTCAAGATCTTATTTACATCCTAAATATTATTATTCTTTGATATATATATATATATATATATATATATATATGTTTTTTTTTTTATTTGTTTCATAAGGGAAATTTCTGAACGATTTTTACTAATTAAAACAAAGTATGATTCTACTTTGTTCATGTCACTTACGCATTTATGACATTCGTTTATAAAAGACTTTGTCGTCCTCGACACTTAATGCTCGCACTCATCGTACTCTTCGTTTAATTATGAAGTAAATAAATAAATTCCAAAAGAAGTGGAATAATAGCTAAAGAATAACTTGTATAACACGAGTTCGGGTCGTCGATGAAATCCATTGATCGTTGAAATTTTAAATTAAGATTCGTACTCGATCTTAGTAAATAGAACAAATCTCCTATTGGAGTTTTAACGGAGAAAACTCCATTTGAAAGACGACTTCGTTCGTGTTACTTGTAAAGAAGTAACACTTATTTCTTCATTCCCTTTGATTCCCTTTTATTTTGTCCTCTTCGTCTCGATCGTATCTTTCTTGTTTCGAAGTCTTCTTTTCTTCTCATTCCGATCATTTCTCGAATGATTTGAAGCCACGTTTCTTAAACGTCTAAGTTTTCAAAGGACCGGGAAGTCCTTAAAACAAAATATATGTTCTTCATGATTAGGGAAAATCCCTAGAATTCATCTAGATTCTCGTGCCAAGGTACCTTTTTTTAAAAATAAAAGGAATTATTGCGCAAATAATTTCACATAAAATAGTACTCGCACTATCACATAATCACATAACCAAACAAAGTATAAATTCTTATACTTTTATAATTGAAAAGTATTTTGGCACCATAGTCATTCGTTAGTCATTGAATATTTATTCAAAAATTTCTTCTTTAAAGAAATCTCATTACTGAAATTCTTTCCTCGTTGAGTCGACGTAGCGGGAGGTTGAGTTGTCGTCTATATTTTTAATCTTATCTTATTGTTCTGACTTAACTTTTCTTGAAAGAAGACTCAGATATAGAGTATATACAAATACTCTATCCTACGACTCGAAAGAAGACTGGTACCACTCGGTGGTATCACTAGAAAACAACTTAAGGCCAGAGCGGAAACGAATGCTCTGTCTTACTACTCGAAGGAAGACTTGTATACAGAGCAGAAATGATTGCTCTGATACCACTCTGGCACAGCCCCAAATCCCGAGGGACGGCAGAAGTCGGGGTGCGACTGGGATTGGATTAAAGAAACGGGGAAGAAAGAGACTGAATGAATAAACATACATAAGAGACATCATAAATTCTATGAACAAGACTTTATTACCAAAAGATAGAGTTAATCACGATGGCTTACTCGACGAAGTTCTCAAAAGGAAAACTAAGTTATAATTACAGAACTTAGTCTACAGTGATTAAACATAAACAACAAAGTTTAGAGTTTTGCAGTGGAATAGTGAACTAAGTACATAAGTCTTCTCTAACTCTATTCGACCTCAACTCAACCATCCACCGCTGCCGTCGCTTCAACCTGCACATTTAGAAAACATATGCAAGGCTAAGTACGAAAGTACTTAGTGGACACATTGCCGAAAACATAATCATAGGTATAGATAATCAAGCATCTCTTTTTATAGCACATCGGGGGTTTTCATTTAAAAGAGCCCGTGCCTATTAAACATTTGCATTTTTATTCATAAAGTAGCTCGCGAGCATTTTAATGTATGTTACGTTCAAATCTTGACCAAATCCTCATTCACCGTGGCTGGTTACCCCTCAATAGGATACCACATACACCACAGGTTACAAAGTGCACTAACTCTGGAAAGCACTTAATAGCTAACTCAGAGCCGATTGATAGTTAACATCCTATCGGTTAACTTATAAATCTGGAAAACACGAATGTTAACACAGATAGGTACAAGAGAACTCACATAAAATATTTAAACAGTTTATGCCATGGTTATCACTTTGAAAACACGTTTATCAAAGCGATAAAGAATTACTTTCGAGTTGTGGAAAAACCCACATTTTATTTATTATATAATTAAAGCCCACCTTATAAGTTACAGAACTATTAAACGAGTTTTCTGTCGTCGATCCTTCATCTTATCCCGAGTGCTGACTTCATCCTTTATCGTAAATAATCATAACTTCGATAAGTCATCGAGTCGATAAAAGAAAACGGAAATTGAAATCAAATTCGAATTAGTTCTCATATGTTCTTAAGCTTTTAGGCTTTTGCACGCTACTCTAGATTCTTTTAATTAAACGGGAATGAGAATCGAACATTTCTCATTTAGAACTCTTACTTGATGCTAAGGTCAGTAAATTATTATAGTCGATATTTGGAACGACTTAAAAGATCGAAAGAAATTAAGTTGAGAAGGAATCAACTTAAGAAATTTAGTTTTGAAACTTCACTGCACAAGGCAGAGCTTCTAAGGACTGCCCAGAACAGAGTACCCTGAAACAGGGGAGGTGCTCTGTATCGAATGAAAGACTAGGAAGTCTAGTTTACTCTCCAATTTACGGATCTCAAATCCGATAAACGAGCTAAGAGACATGGTAGTTTCTGGAAAGGGTCGCAAAACTGCCGAAGTTAACCCTAAGGTTTGATAAAATCGACGTGTGACTTCCTAGGTTCGTTTTATGTTCTCGTACTTAAATTCTCATGAAAATTATACAACAGGGCAGTCAACACGTATTCCATACGTGACGAACTCCATTTTATTTTCCCGTCTATGAATACGACGATCAAAACCTCGTCGATCAATCTAACCAATTACTAAACCAATTCAAGTTCCTAATTCAAATTCCAACTTCTCAAATTCAACTAAAACCTATCATTCCAATACTCGGATTAACACGTCGTCAACTACAAACTTGATCACTTAACGATAAGATTCATTACTATCCACTTATTTTCTCGGTTCGACTTTTCTATCGATGCTTAGGCTCGTTGCTTCGTTTCTTACCAAAATTTCAACGTTCTTAGAATCCGATTAAATTCTACAACATTATTCAACATCTATCTAGACTCATTAGTATGTGATCCATATCCTTAACTCATTAACCAAACTCGGTTTATTTATGGATTTTCGTCTCTTATACTTTACCTAATATTTTTAGAATAATTCCAAATAATTCATTAAATCAATTAACACTAATTAGGACATTGTTTCATCATCAATTCCTTAATAGAATTAAGCTACATCAAACCCCTAAATTCCTCCCTAAAATCGGTATTAGCATTTAAATTAGGAGGGGTGTTTTCTTCATCAATTTAATCCATAAATCCATTTCTAATATTACTACAACTTATATTATTCAATGATTATTACTACAACCTCATAAATTGAAATTCCATTATCAAACCCTAGCCCTAATTTCGATCCTACTTCAATTTGTTAGGGGATTTCATTTATTCTTGCATTAATCATCAATTAAACACTATCTTAGATAAATTATCCAATCAATTTGAGGATTAGAACATCCTACCAAAATCCCCTAATTTGCGGTCCATGCCTAGGTTTAGGGTTCTTGGTTTTTCCATCAATTAAACCATAGAGATTAGTTTCTATCCATTTAATTACATGATTTAAGACTTAAATCATTATCCTAATTAATCTAATATTTTCGGTCAAGACAAAAAAAATAAAGGAATAAGAATTCTACATGGATAGATGAAAGGCTTAAGCAATTACCTTGAAGATTATTGGAATTAGAATTGAAATTGATGGATGATTGATCAATTGATGAAGAAATTCTTAAGGAACCTTGAATGATCTTCAATGGTGGAGATGAAGAAATTTGGGAGAGAGGAATGATGTGTGGCGTGAGTTGTGAGGGATGAGAGTTGGGAGGGTGATGACAACTAGTTGATGAAATAGTATATAACATAGGTGGCTAATTAAATATTATTAGAAAGTATAGGAACAAGTGAGTCATAAAGTGACAATTAATAAAAAAATGAAATATCCTATGTGTGTATATGCATGAAGTCGGCAATGAGGAGAAATATTTCTCCAAATACCGCGTTTTCCGGCTCGTTACGACGTTATGAAAAATCGAGTAAATAAAAACGTATTCGGCGCGTTTTCGTCCAAATCCGATTTGACCATTAATTCCGATATATTTATCTTACTCGGAAAATAATATTTAAAACTTAAAATCCGACAAAATCTCGGAACATCACAGTCCGAATTTCGTCCGGAAAAATAATAAAAACGAACTTTCTCGGGCGAACTCGTATCGCAATTTCGTGAATGTAAAAATCAGACGGTTTCCCGATCTGAGTTCTCGAACTAAAAAGTTATCGTACGCGAAATCCTTAATACAGTAGTCATCTGACTGACTTCCGTAATTTATTTTTGGAAACGGATTTCACCGTTAATCTTAGATTTAATTTAATGAATTTAGGCGTGCAAAGCCGTAATTATTATTAACTTTGAATTTCTAATGCAGTAGAAATTTTCCGAGGTATTACAAATTAACTCGATTATTCTTCTTATTTTTCATTTTCTTTACATTATTTCTCATTTCTTATTATTTAAACTCGATTTTCCATTAACGATCTCGATTCTCGACAACTTCTTCATCTTAACTCGAATTCTAAAATTTCGAGAAGAAACTCTAATTGTTTTAACTTCATCTTCATCATCAATTCATCACATTCATCAAATCTAACATGAATCATCAAGAACTATCAACCTTGATCATCACTTTTAATTTGAATTTAATTAATAAAAATTCCTAAAAATTAATCAAAAATTCATTTCTCTATTTCTTTTTATTTTAACACTTTTAATCTCATCAAATCATACATCATCTTTTCATCAAGAACATCAAGATCATAGTATTATCTTCAAGAACATCATAAAATCTTCAAGTCTTCATATATATATATATATATATATTTGGTTCTTTTAAAAAAACATAACAATTAATTTCTTTCCTCCTTTTCTTTATTTCTTATTATCATTTATCTCAATTTCCATCTTCAAATTTAACCAAGAACATCAACAACAAATCCTTGAGATTTTCATCAAAATTTTAGGTCCTCACTCATAAATATACTTCATCCTTTTTTTCTCATTCAACATTATCAAAATTATCCTCAATCATTTCTCAAGAACACACATCAAAACTACCTAATTC
This sequence comes from Schizonepeta tenuifolia, assembly GCA_029490685.1. Lineage (NCBI taxonomy): Eukaryota > Viridiplantae > Streptophyta > Magnoliopsida > Lamiales > Lamiaceae > Schizonepeta > Schizonepeta tenuifolia. The sequence continues at coordinate 75,816,260 of CM055959.1, forward strand.
TGCACCTCATTTCCATCGGTTTACATATGATTGGCGGTTCTATATTCTCATATGATTGGTTGTTCTAAGAGGAAAGGAAGAACCGAGTTTCAAACTAAAAATTTTTCAAGAACAAACCTTGTCAAGCTTCCACTTCTAAGCCTAAAAAACAAGCTAAATTCGAGCTCCTTCAATGGCACAAGGCTGCCGAAAAATGAAAGAGAGAAAGGAGGATGAACTCTAGTCTCAAATCAATCACAAGAATGAGAAGATTACGAATACATTAACGATCAAGTCATTGGATGCTCGGAAGTGATCTTCTTGGAGATTGAAAGCTTGGAACTTAAGCTCTAATGGAGGAGAGAGAAATAGTGTGTGTGTGTGTATGTTCATCCGTGAGGGAGAGATGAGAGAGAGATGGGTGGGAGAGAGTGATGTCGGTGTGAGAGAGAATATTGGAGAGAAATAATTTAAGAGAAATAATTTAAGAGAGAGAGAGATATGATTAAGAGAGAGAGAATGAGAGAGAGTGATGTCGGTGTGAGAGTGAGATATAATGAGAGCAGGATATGTTTTTAATTGAATTAGTTGCACCCGATAGTCAAAAACAAGATATAATTTTCTCCGGAAGAAAAAGTTATCCGGTGCAATTTAACCCTAATTTCTCATTAAACTCTCAAACGATTTAAAACTCACCACGACTCTTTCTCTACATCTATCACAGCCCCAAATCTTGAGGGACGGCAGAAGCCGGGGTGCGACTGGGATTGGATCAAAAAAGCGGCGAAGAAGGGGGCTGACTAATTAAACATACATAAAAGACATCATACATTCGATGAACAAGACGTTACTATTAAGAAGGAAGAGTTAATCCCGAAGGATTACTCGACAGAAAGTACTCGAAAGCATCTTAGTTAAAGATTACAGACTTAAAATACAGTGATTTATTTAATGTACATATCCTCAAAAAGAGACTAGAGTTTTGCAGTGGAAAGTAGGTCATAGCTAAAGCAATCCTAACTTCTCAACTCAACTTAACTTCAACCACCGCCGCTCTCGTTACTTCAACTACCATTTACTAAACCAACAACAAGTTAACAAATCTCGTTTCTAGTTCTCGATTATAACTACAACTCATTATATAATAATCCGGATTCTCATGTCGTCAACTACAAAGTCGTACCTTAGTCCATTATAATCATTATTATCTAATTAACATCCTTACTCGACTTCTCGATTATTATTTACGTCCACTTGTTCGTCTCTTACAAGGTTTCAAAAGTTATCGGAATTCGTTTATTTTCTACAACATTAATCAACATCTAACGAGATTCATTATTATACATATCATCACTCCATATCATTACTTAAACTCAACTTAATTCGAGTTCTTAATCTCTTACGTTCTACAAAATAGTTTTAGAAAATTCTCCTTTAATTCCCAACATCATCTAATATCATTAGAAGCATTAATCCATCATTATATCATTAACTAGATCAAACTATATGAAAACCTCCAATTTCTCATAAAAATCGGTAATAGCATAGAAATTTAAGGGGTGATTTTCTTCACCAATTAGCTCCATTAATTCATTTATCAACCTACTACAACATCAATTAACCAATTATCAAAACCATTACAACATCAATTGAGAAATCAAGTGAAACCCTAGCCTAAAAATTCGATCCTCATCAAATACATAGGGGATTTCATTTGTTCTTTCACCAATCCTCAATTAAACATCTTCTAAACTCAATTATGCAATCAATTTTAGAATTAATCCATCCTACATAGAATCCCCTAAATTTCGGTATTACATAGGTTTTAGGGTTCTTTGTTTTCTTCAAATTTTAACCATAGAATCCATATCTAAACCCTCCTATGTCATGAATTAAAAGATTAAAACATCTACTACATCATCCTAATTTTCGATCCATCTTAAGAAAATAAAAGAAATGAAATCCAATTGGATAGAAGTGTAGAGGAGATGAATACCTTGAAGTTTAATGAAGGAAGTTAAAAGATTTGATGGTTGGATGATGAACTTGGATGAATTTCCTTGCCAAAGCTTGGAGCTTTCTTCAATGGAAGATGGAAGAAAATTGAGAGAGAGGGAGTGTGTGTGTGTACCGAAAATGGGAGGGAGGGTTATGAGGATGGTGATGACTAATGCAATTTAGAATAGTAACAACATAGGTGTAAAGTTTAATTAATATCTAATGGTGAGTCATAACTTACAATACTATATAAGAGATGAAATATCTTGGTTGTGAGGGAGAGGAAGTCGGCTAAGAGGGGGAGAAAAAGAGAAAAATATGCATTTTTCCGGTGTGATACGATGATACGGAAATCGAAAGACGAAAAACATATCTCGGCACAAAATCGTCAAATTCCGATCCTACCAATAATTTCGATATATTTAACTTAATCGGAAAGTAATATTTAAAAACTAATTTCCGACAAAAACTCGGGACGTCACAGTCCGAGTTTCGTCCGGAAAATCATAAAAATGAACTTTCTCGGGCGAGTTCGTATCGCGATTTCGTGAATGTAAAAATCATACTGTTTTCCGTTCTGAGTTCTAGAACTAAAAAGTTTTCGTGCGCGATAACCCTAAATACAGTAGTCATCTAACTGACTTCCGTAATTTATTTTCGGGAACCGATTTCACCGTTGGTTTTAGAATTCAAAATCGTAAACTTAGGTGTGCAGAGCCATTTTTATTATTAACTTTAAAATTTTAAGACTGTACGGAATTTCTGGGGTATTACATCCTACCCCCCTTGTGAAAAATTTCGTCCCGAAATTTGCATACCTTCTGCAAAAAGATGAGGATATCTCTCCTTCATCTTCTCCTCGAGCTCCCACGTGGCTTCTTATTGCCCGTGGTGGTTCCATAGCACTTTAACGATTGATATCGATTTGGTTCTTAATTCTTGGACTTTTCTATCCAAAATCGATATCGGCTTCTCTTCATAGCTTAGGTCAGATTCAAGAACTACGTCTTGCTAACTAATGACGTGCTTAGGATCATAGACGTATTTTCTCAATTGAGAAACGTGAAATACGTTGTGGACACTTCCTAGACTTGGCAGTAAGGCCAATCTATAAGCGACGGGTCCTATTTCCTCGAGGATTTCATAAGGTCCTATGAACCTGGGTCTTAGTTTACCCTTAACTCCGAATCTAAGGATTCCTCTGGTCGGTGATATCTTAAGGAAAATTTTATCTCCTATTTCAAACTCAAGGTTGGTTCGACGATCATCGGTGTAAGACTTCTGTCGGCTCTGGGCTTCTTTCATTCTATCTCGTATCTGTCGAACTATCTCAATCATTTCGTTAATCGCATCAGGTCCTAGGTTCTTTCTTTCACCTACTTCGTCCCAATAAAGTGGTGATCTACATCTTCTTCCATACAAGGCCTCATACGGTGCCATTCCTATCGTGGCCTGATAGCTGTTGTTGTAAGCGAATTCGACTAAGTGTAGAATGTCTTCCCAATTCGCGCCTCGGTCCAAAACCACTGTCCTTAACATATCGACTAAAATCTGAATCGTCCTCTCTGACTGTCCATCCGTCTATGGGTGAAATGATGTACTGAAATTAAGCTATGTCCCTAATTCTTTCTGCATCGTAATCCAAAATCTCGAGGTGAATTTGGCTTCTCTATCTGATATTATGACCTTCGGCACTCCATGCAGACGTACAATCTCTCTAACGTACAACTGAGCTAGTTTCTCTGATCCGTAGGTAGTCTTAATCGGCAAGAAATGTGCTGACTTTGTAAGCCTATCGATGATCACCCTAATGGCTGTGTTTCATCTTCTTGACTTAGGCAAGCCTGTGACAAAATCCATAGCTATGCCTTCCCATTTCCATTCTGGGATATCTAATGGTTGCAGCAATCCATACGGTCGTCTGTGTAAAGCCTTAACTTGCTGACATGCCAAACATCTTTCTACAAACGAGGCGACATCTCGTTTCATTCCATTCCACCAGAAGTTCCTTCTCAAATCTTGATACATTTTCGTACTTCCTGGGTGTGCTGTATAAGGCGTATCGTAAGCCTCACTTAAGATCTCATTCTTCAGTTCGCTATCGCCATCAGGAATACAAATCCTGCCTTCATAAAGGATCGCATTGTCTCGTGCTTCGGAATATCCATCTGGTTTCTCTATTCTTATCCTTAATCGCAACTTTTCCATTGACTCGTCCTTCCTTTGTGCACTGATGATTCTTTCTCTCAAATCTGGTGTAGCTTCTAATGCTGCTATCTGACTTGTTATCATAGCTGGCGTGTCGAGCACTTTGATATCCATCTTCTTGAATTCTCGCACTAAAGTTTCTTCCTTTACAAAGAGGCATCCTAACTTCGTTAAAGCATTGCGACTCAATGCGTCTGCTACCACATTAGCCTTTCTTGGATGATAGTTAATTCCGCAGTCGTAATCCTTGACTAGTTCTAGCCATCTCCTTTGTCTCATATTTAGTTCTTTTTACTCGAAAAAGTACTTCAGACTCTTATGATCAGTGAATACCTCAACCCTTACTTACACCATAGAGATGGTGTCTCCAAATCTTTAACGCATGTACCACGGCTGCGAGTTCTAAGTCGTGGGTTAGGTACTCAACTTCGTGAGGTCGAAGTTGTCGTGAAGCATAAGCTATCACTCGTCCATCTTGCATTAAGACACAACTTAATCCATTTTTCGAGGTGTCAGTGTAAACTACATACTCCTTGTTGGTGTCTGGAAGAGCTAATACTGGCGCTGTGGTTAGCTTTTTCTTAAGCATTTGGAAACTCTTTTCGCACTCGTCCGTCCATTTAAATTTGGTATCCTTCCGAAGTAACTGTGTCATCAGGCGAGTGATCATAGAAAATCCATCAATAAATCTTCTGTAATAACCGGCTAAATCCAAGAAACTTCTGATCTCATTCTGACTCGTTGGTGACTTCCAGTTGTGCATTGCCTCTACCTTGGCAGGATCCACTTTGATTCCTTCCGCCGATACTATGTGTCCAAGGAACATTACTTCATTCAGCCAAAATTCGCATTTACTGAATTTGGCGTAGAGTTTCTTGGTTCTTAGTGTTTTCAACACTATCCGTAGATGTTCCTCCTACTCCTTTTTATTCCTAGAGTAAACGAGGATGTCGTCGATGAACACTAAAACGAATTTGTCCAGGTAAGGGTGGAAAACTCTATTCATAAGATTCATGAATACAACTGGAGCATTGGTCAAACCAAATGGCATTACTAGAAATTCGTAATGGCCATATCGGGTTCTAAAGGCGGTCTTCGGTACGTCTTCAGGTTTGATCTTCAGCTGATGGTACCCTGACCTTAAATCTATTTTGGAGAAGACTCCTGCACCTTTGAGCTGATCGAACAGATCCTCGATCCTTGGCAAAGGATATTTGTTCTTGAGTGTGATCTTGTTCAGTTCTCGATAATCTATACACATTCTCATTGATCCGTCCTTTTTCCTAACAAATAACACGGGTGCTCTCCAAGGTGAGACCCTTGGCCTGATGAAACCAAGGTCTAGCAATTCTTGTAACTGGATTTTAAGCTCTTCTAGTTCTTTCGGTGCCATCCTATACGAGGCTTTAGATTTGGGTGCTGCTCATGGCTCTAACTCGATCGTAAATTCCATGTGACGATCTGGTGGCAATCCTGGTAACACTTCTTGAAAGACGTCCTTGTATTCATTCACAACTTTTACGTCTTGGATGGTCTTCTCGGCTCCTGGCTCTCCGACTAGGTACACAAGATAAGCTGTGGTACCTTTCTTCTTCATGAGTTTTGTGGCTTGAAGGGCTAATATAATTGGTATGCCTCTACCCATGGAAATTCCGTGGAATTCGGTTGGTTCTTTACCCGGGGGTTGATAAGTGATTTTTCTCTCGTTGCAGAGAATCGTGGCATAATTCTCTGACAACCAATCCATTCCTAGGATTATATCTACGTCCCACATTATCATAACGTTTAAGTTGTTCGCCTTAACCTTAAGAGTTCCGATTTCTAGTTCTAGGTTAGAGCAAACATGCGTGGAAGTAGTGATCTCTCCTGAAGGTGTAGCTACTCTCATAGAATGTGCAGCTCTTACAGGTCTGATGTCTAAGTTATCGGCACACGAGCCATCAATGAAAGAATGCGATGCGCCAGTATCAAACAGTATCTTAATAGGGATGTTGTGTAGTTTTCCCATACCTGCTAGGTTGCCTTTTCCTTTGTACTGGCCACCCTGTTTGATAGCGCATGCCTTTGCATTCTGTTGCTGTTGTGCATGCTGCTGGAACTGCTGTTGGTTCATTTGCTGTTGCGGCTGTGCTTGTATGGCTCTGAGAGGTATGGCTTGTAGCGGTTTCGAGCAATCTTTCTTCATATGCCCCTTCTGTCCACAATTGAAACAGTTGGGGGTGCCTATCTGACAAACTCCGGGATGGGCTCTGTTGCACTTAGGGCAGACAGGAATGGTAACCCTCCCTGGGTTAGTTCCTTCCTGGTTGAACTAAAAAGTTTTCGTACGCGATAACCCTAAATACAGTAGTCATCTAACTGACTTTCGTAATTTATTTTCGGAAACAGATTTCACCGTTGGTTTTAGAATTTAAAATCGTATACTTAGGAGTGCAAAGCCATTTTTATTATTAACTTTAAAATTTTAAGACTCTACGGAATTTCTGGGGTATTACAACATCGGAATTCTCTCTACTTCGTCTCTAACATCACCAAATAAATCAAGGATACTAGGAATCCAAGTTTCGGATCAAAATTCCGAATAACAAAGAAAACGTAAAAAGTTACTATTCATATTCATTTCTTCAAAGAAATAAAATTCAAACTCGATTCAAACAAACTCAGAAAATTCTCAAACATGCACCAATGGTCTAGATTCAAAACACTGTTGTCTCAAAATGCAAAAATTCTTGGAATAAAGTAAGCACTGTTGTCTCAAAATGCGTGCTCATGCTCTAAAATTTTTTAAACTTTCACGATTAGCTTAAAATAAATTTAATCGAATAATTACTCAATCAATTTTAACTTTCGAATTATGAATCAAGAAAACCCTAAATTGAATTTCTCCTAAAAGCTTTAACTTTTATCACTTCTCATGCATAAGAGTTCGTTTTTAATCGATTCAAGTTCTAACATGCTCGATTTAATTATCTAAGCTCATTTAATTTATAATGTCACTCAACTTTTTTTAAATTTTAGAAAATCAACTCTAAGTGCACAAAATCTTCGCTTTGGCATAACTTTTTCATACGATCACCGAATTCAGAAATTCAAAAGGCTAACATGCTTGTTTTAATCTCAATTTCATCTTGAAATCATCATTTACATCATATCTCTTAAAAAAATTCGTCGTTTTCTCATTAAATTTTCTGCACGAAATAAAAATATTTATTCTTGATCTTTTTCACAATTTTCAAGTTCCATCATACTTAGAATAAATTTAATTGAACAGATTCATCATCAATTTCATCATATAAGCCCAAACATAGAAAATCCCAAATTATAAGCTCATTACTTTGAAAATTTTGGGATTTTTAGTTTAGGCATCCGAATTCAGCAATTCAAAATACTACAATGCATCAAATAATTCCCATTTCAATATTCCTTCATCAATTCAACAACTCGAACCCAAACACTCAAAATTTATATTTTCTTAAACATATATAGTTCGAATTTTTCCAAAAATTAAACAAATAAATTCATCTCTTCGATTCCTTCTCAATTCATGCTTAACATATATTCAATTTCATAATTCCTTCATCAATTTAACAAATAACACTCAAGATCATAAAGATCACAATTTCTCATCTATATATATTTCAAATTTTTTAAATATATGAAAATATAAGTTCATTTCTTTCAGTTGATGGTATTTTCATCCATAACTCTTCTTCAATTTGTTATTTATACTATCAATCCATCAAATATAAATCAAAATCATAAAATCCTAATTTTAAACCCATTAAAATCGGTCCTTAGGGGATTTTGAGCAAATAAATTCCTTCTTCAAATTAAATCATATATTCATGCTTCATAACACTTGAATTGATAGCATACATCTTCAATTTAATCATCAAAAGCATAGCATGAAAACTCCTAATTCTTATACTCCATAACCATCGAAATTCTCACGATCAACAAGCATACGATTTTTTTTTCTCATATTGTTCATTAACACACACTTAGAATAATTTATAAGACTCATTTTCATCATCCAAGTCAAGGTAGAAATCAAGACACAAAGAGTCCTAATGTGAAATTTTCTATAGTTGCTAGTATATAGGGTTCATGGATTTATTTTCTTGTTTTGATGCATGGAAGGCTTGCATAATTATTGATTCATGCTCAAGGATTCAAGTACCAAATCGTTCCTTCTCATACTCATATTTTTCGAAAAATAGCTTGAAGGATAAGACATGAAATTCATAGATTCTAAGGTAGATTTCTTACTTAATATTTGAACTCGGTGATCTCTACTCGATTCCTTGCAACTCTAGCTTCCTTTCCTTAAGCTTTGATTGAAGAACAATGGAGGCTTATGATGGTGATGGTGATTGGAAGCCATGGAACAAGGAGGAATGAAGAGAAATTTCTTGAATTTCTTGCTTGGAATTGGAGGGAATAGAGATGGAGTTTTGTTCTCTCTGATCGTCCCGAAACGAGTTACTGGTGTATGGAGGGGGGGAGGGAATACACCAGTTAGGATTTTAAAACTTAACCCTTAAAAATTACTTCAACCGAGTAAAAAGGACTCAGTTGGAATCTTACAGCTGAGTAAGCAACCTCAGCTGGAAGAGTGAGGTTGTGCGGAATGTGGTGGGAATTAAAACTCGTTATAGCAACTCACGCTTTTTAGTACAGGGTTGGTCAAAAACTAAAACAGTTGAATATGCAAAGATGCAGTTTGTATGTTGGCTAGTTTGATCAGATAAGAATGCAATAAGCAACTGAATAAAATAAACATAGACACACGGAATTTAACGTGGTTCGGAGATAACCCTCCTACGTCCACGGGGAGATGTGAATCCTCACACCTCAGTCCAAGTTCTTCTGGACAGTTCCACACAGCTTACCCGGGCTGTGCAACCGTTGCAATAAGTTTACGGGTACTTATCAACCTTTACAGTTAAGTTTGTGGGTACTTAACAACCTATGTCAAGTTTGCGGGTACTTGACGACCTAGTTACTCAATTACAGGAAGAGTATGATCCTAACAGACACTTTTTAAGGTGTGTATGTGGGTGGATTTTCCAACTACAGCTCGATCACAGATGAGAGCTGGATCTATGGCTTGAACGAATAAATACTCAAACTAAGATCTAAGATAGATTAAAACTCTATGAACCCTCAGCTACTAATGTTCTATCACTCTTGAACTCTCAGCTGCTGATGTTCTTAGAATAAGATTTTTGCAGATTTTTCTTGCTCTTGATTTTCTTATGATTGCACTTCTCTATCTCTTGTCTCGTGTGTGTGTCGTAAACCTCTCGAATGAGAGAATGCCTCTATTTATAGGCGGAGAGTATCAACTAGCCGTTGGAGGAGCTGTTGATCTCTGATCGATGAAAGCGATGGCTTGTCTCTAATTTCTGCAGACTTTCCCGATATGGCATCTGTGCTCTTCTGCTTTCCATCTGAGACAGCCTTGTGATGGGCCAGATGGGGTAATGACTGAACGGTCAAACCCTCATGTGACTTCCTTTTGAAATTCAAATCTTAAACCTTTCTGACAGTCAACCTTGATTAGTTGGTTGAAAGTCTTGATCTTTTCTTGAGTGGTCTTCAGCTGATGTTCTGACTGATCCGTTGAACTCTCAGCTGACTTTGAACTTCATGCTTGTTGATCTTCTTGTTTGAGTTATCCAACTGAGGTTCTGAAACAGAACCCTCAGTTGTCTTCCTTGTATTTAGTCAGTTGAGTTGGAAACTTCAGATGACTTCCTTTTCATCTGATGTTCTCTTCCTCTCTACTGTTTCTCATCTGACGAATCCTCAGTTGGCCTTTACAACTGATGTTCTGAAGACTTCCCCCTCATTCCATCAAAACAAATGAACTCTCAGTTGTCTTTCATAACTGATGTTCTGTCTGAGTAATGCCTTGTTGCCATCTTCAGCTGGAGACCTGTAAAGATAAAATCTTAACTTTGCTCAAACAGCGAGCCTAAATTCTAACATCAGGTTCTGGCAACATGTACTCGGTTGGGGTCAGTCGGTTTTGGAATTCATCAAAACTTTTACTAATAAATTTCCCAACAATTTCCCCCTTTTTGATGATGCCAAAACCACTTACAATTTTAAACCACTATTGATCTAAGCCTCACTAACTGACCTAAAATCTCAGCTGAAATTCTAGATAGTCTATAAGATAAAACATCAAAGGGTTAGCACAGTTATAACATGGTATTTAAAAGACTGCGATTCATAGCTTGGACAATGAGATATTGTGCGTCAAGTTGAATCGTATTATATACTTTGAAGTTTTGGTTACAACTGAAGATTACAAGGTTAAGCACAAAATAGATAAAGATACAACAGTTGCCTCAAAAACTACAACAAAAAAAAACTTCATCAGCTCAAAAACTTTGACAGCTCAAAAATACTGTTGACCGTACTTGCTGAAGATACGGTCGAAAATCTCTTTCTTCGCAGCTGACTCGATCCCAGTGTTGACACCATGTTCCTTGCAGACTTGTCTCGCCTCAGCCATGATCGCATTTCTGTTTGGCGTGCTCGTGCCTTTGATCATCTGAGGGCGGTACCTGCACATCTGCGGAACTGGAACGGTGTTGGGATCGAGCTGAGCATTCAGCATGGCTCGCTTGAACTGACTAAACACTCCAGGGTCTCCAGATCTGAGTTCCCACAGGGCTTCCTTGAAGGCTTGCCTTGGGTCTTCAGTCGAGTAGACTTTCCTGTAATAGAAGTCATTGATGAATTCATGCTTGAACTGCTCTCAGTCATCGTTCCACTCAGCATTCATCCACTTGTCAACATGTGGGTACCGAGACGGGAGCGGGACGTTCTTCTACAGCTGTTGGGTCGACTTCCTAGCCTCAGCCTTCATCTGGTGCTTGTTGATTCTTCGCACGCTCCGACTGGCTTTATTTCTGTCGACGTTCTTCTCCACCTTGGTCAGCTCCTTCTCGAACTTGGCCACCTTCTTGGCCTGATCGGCAGCGAACTTCTTGATCCAAGAGGGATTCAAGTACTTCTCCTTGGACTCCCCCATAGCTTTGGCAGCTTCGATGCAGTCTTCAACAGATATTCCTCCGTCAAGTTCGGCATCGAGCTCGGCCGTAAGCTCGGCTACGAGGTCGTGGGAGATTTCCAGTTCTTGCTGCGATCCTTCAGCTTCAGCTGGCACCCCTTCCCCTTGCTGAAGAACAACTTTCCCTTGTCCAGCAATAGCTGCTGGCTCCTTGTCTTCCCCCTTTTTGGCATCATCCAAAAGGGTGGCAACAGTGCCTCCAGGGAGGTCAGCTTGGCCTCAGCCTGTTGAACGCGGGAAAAGAGTTCATCAACAGCATCCTTCTCTTCCACCTTCTTGGCCAACTCCAGGTCTTGGAGCTCCTGTTCAGCTCGCTGCAAGGCTGCAAAGGTCGCAGAGACCTCTTTGTGGAGGGTGACGAACTCAGCTCGGAAACTGGCGAACTGAGACATCCACTCCTGGTCCTGAGTCTGCTGGGACCTTGCCAGATCAGATTCAGCAACAGTCTTGAAGACGTTGAAGTCCGAGTCTACTGGGACCTTGCCAGATCAGATCAGATTAAAGGTGGTCCAACTGATTCTTCAAGCTGGCATTCTCTGCCATCAGCTGCTGCATCCTGTCAGCTGCCTCCTCCTTGCTGAGCTGGATCTTGACAACATTTCCTGCCTCAGCTGGTTGACCCTCTCCGAGATCAGCTCACAGATGGCATCGGTTGAGAGCGCTGGCTGTTCGGAGGGTCCAGGCAGGTGTTGTGGTTGTGGCTATGCAGTTGGCTCCATGACAACCAGGGCAGATCGGCTGGCGAGGTAGGCCTTGAGCTTGTCTTCTTCCCTCTTGGCCGCCTCTTCAGCTGCGTCGACATCCTCCATGCAGTGGGCATTCTTGGCTAGCATGTCGTCAAGAAACTGAACAGCTCCAGGATTGTTGCACAGCTCTCTGGTGTCTGTCCCTTCTTGGATGCTCTTGTCCAGACGTCAACGTAGCACAACCACCTTCTGGTTGTAGGCCACCTCCAGGTTCTGGTAGTCGAAGTATACCCTCAGGTTGGATTCTTCGACCTTCAACTTGTCCCAACCATGGATCCTGAGGGTTTCCTCCTTGACGTACTAGTAGCTGAATATGACGCTGAACTGGTAGAGCAGTTATGTCCCGAGTACGGCAAATACGGGCATCGAGGCGGCCTCGGGGAACATTCCAATCAGCTTGCGGAAGCAATAGCTCAGCCTTCCTTCATATTCAGCCAAGATCGCCTGGCGGTTGGCTTCTTCATCAATTGGAGGGGGGTCAATATCGAAGGTTAGGGGTTCGATGGTTTCATCAACGTTAGCCAAAGGAATGATCACAACGTTGGCATCGAGCGAGAGGCTCGGAATATCTGACTGAGGACCAGTTGAGAGAACTGGATCCTCTTTGGGTGGTGAGTCGGCTGGCGCATGTGTTTCTTCAGACACAAGTGGGATTACCTGGCTGGCATCAGCTCCAGTTGGACTGTCGTGGGACTCCTCAGATGAAGAAGAGTCATCTGAGGAGGAGCTGGATTCCTCCACGTAGATCTCCACGCCTTCAGCTGCTTCCTCCTGACGAGGTTGAAGAACGAACCCAGCTGGGTCAACCGATTGGCTGGATTCGGTTGACTCCTTCTCCTCAGCTGGCTTTACCACCACTGGACTTGTTGTAAATGGTTGAGCCGCTGGCTGGATGATGCGGATCCTGGGCCTCTTCTGGAGGGGTTCCTCCTCTTCTTCTTCGTCGTCTTCCTCTTCCTCAGCCACCTCCTCCAGCTGGCGCTTCGTAGGCTTGGACCTCGAAGGACGGGGAGCAGCTGAGACTGACTCCACAGCTGGCTTGGGTGCACCCTTGGGAGTGTAAATGGCCTCCACAACGTCCCTAGCCTTTTTGGCTGTGGGGAACAGTGTCAGCTTGCTGAACGGCGTGTCCTCACTCCCATCCCATGTCAGTGGCAGTCCCTTTGTGGCTTGGAGGATGAGGGCAGAAATTTTAGTATCGAAGTTGAGTGTCCCCTTGACACTCAACAGCTGTTCTCCGGACTCAGCTGTCGACTCGGAAATTTTCTGCTGCTCCATTAACAGCTGGCTTTCAAGATATCCCAGTCAGTCGACCTGGTGCAGTTCCTCCAGGGCCTTCTGTTGCTTGAGCTTCGGCCTGTTAATGTCGCCGAAGGCTCCTCCGTATGCGAAGGCACATTTGGATATCACATCGAAGAGAAGTCGGTGCTCCAGCTTCAGCTTTGTCCTTTGCATGCTCCCCTTCAATGGTTCGGGAACAAGAAGGATGGTTTAAAGGAAGGCATCAACTTCCTTGTCAGTGATGTTCCCCAGCACATCTGTGGCTTCGCGATTTCTGGGGATGATCTTCTCTAGTTCCTTGGATACTTTGATTTCTATGGCGGTGTCTTCTATCGTCCGGGAGGTTTTGTGTCGTTGCTTGCACGGGATGATTGTGACAAGCCCATCATCTGCAACTCGCTGCAGATTCCTGTAGAAGTGTACGACCTGCTTCCTGAGCAATTTGGACGGAGAGAGAGTTGCCCAGTCGAGCAGATGGTGGTCGGAGAGAATGGCGGCGACGGGAGCGAGTTCAGGCGAGGTCAAAGCCGCTCTGGACAGAATCTGTTCAAAATGAATCTTCGACATCACCTTGTCGAAAGATTCCTGGAAAGTAGCAGGCTCTGCGGAAACCATCTTCTTGGAAGCTTTAGATTTGGGCGCCATCTCAAGGAGATATATATGCAAAGAAGAAGGAAAATCTTTACTGAAAATGGTGAAACAGGTTTGGAGAGGATGATGAATAGTAATTAAAGATATGCACGAAATAAGAAGGTAAGGATCACTTCCTGATTTACCGTATTATATAATCTTTGACTCGGATAATATCAACGGCTGGGGTTAAATGGCGCGAATCCATCAACGGCTGAGATTACGCGACTGTTGGGTAATTTTGACTGATACTCCACGCGCGCGAGTGAGAAGGTGAATAGTTTGAGGTGTCAGCCCAGTCTCACTATAAAGTAAGGCTATAGGAGTTCAGCCAGACTTTGCATTAAATGCGATATGATGGCTTGTTTAGTTTAGCTGACATGTTCAGGAATGTTTGAATTTATTTCAAACATTCTCATTTAATATCATAACACCTTCAGTCATAAATTATACCTGTCAGCTGATGTCGAGATTAGCTGTATACCTCAGTCAAGTTCCTCAGTTGCCGCATACCATCAGCTGACTCGAGTTCGTCTGTTCAACTAATGTTTGATGTCTTCAGTTGGCAATTCGTATCTGAGATTCCCCCTTTATCTGAGCTCCCCCCTCAGATGGATATTTGACTCTTCATCTCGGATGGATCCTCTGCAGCTCGGATGACTCTTCTGCTCGGATGAATCTTCAGCTTGGATCCAATAGACCTAGAAGATCACACAGTATCTTGAACCGGGCTTCAGGAAGAGGTTTGGTGAAGATGTCAGCTCTCTGAATCTCAGTTGGGATCTTCTCCATGGACACATCCTTCTTCTCAATATGATCTCGAATGAAATGATGACGAATGTCGATATGCTTAGTCCGAGAGTGGTGAATAGGGTTTAGAGAGATAGCTATGGCACTCGAGCTATCACAATGAATGGGAACCTGTCCAGTTGTGACTTCATAATCTCTCAGCTGTTGCTTCAGCCACAATACTTGCATGCAACAACTTCCGGCAGCCATGTATTCTAACTCGGTTGTGGAAGTGGCAACACATGCTTGTTTCTTGGAGAACCATGAAACCAGCTTGCTTCCCATGAATTGACAGTGTCCAGAGGTAGACTTCCTGTCCAACCGATCTCCTGCTAGGTCCGCATCTGAGTATCCAGTTAGCTGGATATTGTCATCAGTTGGGTACCACAACCCAACATTGACAGTTCCCTTCAGATACTTAATGATGTTCTTTGCTGCCAACATGTGTGCTTCTCTTGGTTGGACTTGAAATTGAGCACACACTCCAACTGCGTATGATATATCTGGTCGGCTGACAGTTAGGTAGAGCAGCGAACCGATGATCCCTCTATACTGGCTGGCATCAACGAGCTTTCCCTCAGCTCCGGGTTCGATCTGCAATCCGAACTTGGTGATGAGCTCCTTTGTATATTTGGACTGGTTGATGAAAATCCCTTCAGGTGACTGCTTCACTTGTAATCCAAGGAAATAATTCATCTCGCCCATCATTGACATCTCGAACTTCTCCTTCATGAGATCTGAGAATTTCTTGCACAGCTCCTTCGACTTGGAGCCGAAAATGATGTCATCCACGTAGATTTGCACAACAAGTATATCTTCTCCAACTTTTATGGTGAACAGAGTTTTATCAACTGAACCTCGTTTGAACCCCGAGTTCAGAAGAAATCCACAAAGAGTGTCATACCATGCCCTTGGCGCTTGCATTAGACCATAGATAGCTTTCTTCAGCTTGTACACTCTTCCATCTCCAGTCTCAAAACCAGGAGGCTGTTCAACATATACATCTTCTTTGATATCTCCATTTAGGAATGCACACTTCACATCCATCTGATATACTTTGAACTTGTGATGTGCGACATAAGCTAGAAAGATCCGGATGGCTTCCAGCCTTGCAACTGGTGCGAAGGAATCTTCCAAGTCAATTCCTTCTTGTTGGCAGTATCCTTGAGCTACCAACCTTGCTTTATTCCTTACAATGAATCCAATGGCGTCTCTCTTGTTTTTGAAAATCCACTTCAATCCAATTACCTTGACACCATTTGGTCTTTCTACCAACTCCCATACACAGTTGCGTAGAAACTCATTCAGTTCTTCTTGCATGGCTGTTGTCCAGTGGACACAGTTGAGAGCTTCCCCAACATTCTTCGGTTCTGGTAGATCAGCTACAAAGCAAGAAATCATGGCAACATCTCCAGCTTGCTCGAACTCCTCTAGAACTGCCAACTCCTCAGCATATTGGGCATAAGTGTTGGAGTTTCCTTCAGTTGATTCTAGATTAGCAACTCGGCTCCTTGTTCGCACACCCTCGGTTGGATCGCCGATGATGTTGTCAGGGGAATGAACTTCATACCATCTTCGGTTGCGTCTTCCTTCTTCTTCCAACTGTGGCTGTTCTGAAATCTGAGTTGGAGTCTTTAGAGCTGGTGATTGATCAGCTGTTGAGTCTGGATCCTCAACATTGGTATTAGGTTGAACCGGACTCGGTTGGGCTTCGGAATAAAATAAACACAGACATACGGAATTTAACGTGGTTCGGAGATAACCCTCCTACGTCCACGGGGAGATGTGAATCCTCACACCTCAGTCCAAGTTCTTCTGGACAGTTCCACACAGCTTACCCGGGCTGTGCAACCGTTGCAATAAGTTTACGGATACTTATCAACCTTTACAGTTAAGTTTGCGGGTACTTAACAACCTATGTCAAGTTTGCGGGTACTTGACGACCTAGTTACTCAATTACAGGAAGAGTATGATCCTAATAGACACTTTTTAAGGTGTGTATATGGGTGGATTTTCCAACTACAGCTCGATCACAGATGAGAGCTGGATCTATGGCTTGAACGAATAAACACTCAAACTAAGATCTAAGATAGATTAAAACTCTATGAACCCTCAGCTACTAATGTTCTATCACTCTTGAACTCTCAGCTGCTGATGTTCTTAGAATAAGATTTTTGCAGATTTTTCTTGCTCTTGATTTTCTTGTGATTGCACTTCTCTATCTCTTGTCTCGTGTGTGTGTCTCTTGATTTTCGGAGAGTATCAACTAGCCGTTGGAGGAGCTGTTGATCTCTGATCGATGAAAGCGATGGCTTGTCTCTAATTTCTGCAGACTTTCCCGATATGGCATCTGTGCTCTTCTGCTTTCCATCTGAGACAGCCTTGTGATGGGCCAGATGGGGTAATGACTGAACGGTCAAACCCTCATGTGACTTCCTTTTGAAATTCAAATCTTAAACCTTTCTGACAGTCAACCTTGATTAGTTGGTTGAAAGTCTTGATCTTTTCTTGAGTGGTCTTCAGCTGATGTTCTGACTGATCCGTTGAACTCTCAGCTGACTTTGAACTTCATGCTTGTTGATCTTCTTTTTTGAGTTCTCCAACTGAGGTTCTGAAACAGAACCCTCAGTTGTCTTCCTTGTATGTAGTCAGTTCAGTTGGAAACTTCAGATGACTTCCTTTTCATCTGATGTTCTCTTCTTCTCTACTATTTCTCATCAGACGAATCCTCAGTTGGCCTTTACAACTGATGTTCTGAAGACTTCCCCCTCATTCCATCAAAACAAATGAACTCTCAGTTGTCTTTCATAACTGATGTTCTGTCTGAGTGATGCCTTGTTGCCATCTTCAGCTGGAGACCTGTAAAGATAAAATCTTAACTTTGCTTAAACAGCGAGTCTAAATTCTAACATCAGGTTCTGGCAACATGTACTCGGTTGGGGTCAGTCGGTTTTGGAATTCATCAAAACTTTTACTAATAAATTTCCCAACACTCTCAAATTTTTTCTTAACTTCTTCCCAATCTTGATTGAAGTGTAATGCCCCGAAAATTCCTTACGATCTTAAAATATTAAAGTTAATAAAATAAATGGCTTTGCACGCCTAAGTTTACGATTTTGAATTCTAAGACTAACGGTCGAATCCGTTTCTGAAAATAAATTACGGAAGTCAGTTAGACGACTACTGTATTTAGGGTTAGCGCGTACGAAAAGTTTTTAGTTCATGAACTCAGAACGGAAAACCGTCTGATTTTTACATTCAAGAAATCGCGATACAAACTCGCCCGAAAAAGTTCGTTTTTATGATTTTCCGGACGAAACTCGGACTGTGTCGTCCCGAGTTTTTGTCAAAATAAATTTTATAAATATTATTTTTCCGATTAAGTTTAGTACGTTAGAATTTTTGGACGTATTGGATCGTGACGATTTTGTGCCGAGCTACGTTTTTCGTCGTCCGATTTCCGTAACGTCGTATCGCGTCGGAAAAGCGCGTATTTTTCCCTCCCTTCCCTCTCATAACTGGTCTCTCTCTCTCACTTTAGCAAAATATTTCTTTTTTATATAGTTTTTACTTTTCACCTACTACTATTACTAACACTATTCAAACCTATACACCTATTTTAACCTAAAGTGTTATATCTTATAACAAATAAAATCTCTCATCTCCTCCCTCCCCTCATAATTTCGGCAGCCTTCCCTCTCTCTCTCTCATCTTCATCTTCTTCCTCCATTGTTGAAGAAAGCTCCAAGTTCTTGAAAAAGAAATCACACAAGTCATCATCCAATCATCAAAACCTATTACTTCCTTTGTTAAATCTCAAGGTATTCATCTCCCCCATGTTTCTATCCAATTGGATTCCCCTTCTTTTTATTTTTCTTCTTGGATCGAAAATTTAGGATTGATGAACTAGGTGTTTTGATCTTCGATTAGTGAAACTAGTTGTGATTGGATGTGAATTCTAGGATCAAAATTGAAGAAAAATCATGAACCCTAACTCTATGCCAATACCGAAATTTTAGGGGTTTGTGTAGGATTTTTTGGAATTCTTCAATTGATGATAAAATCATGCTTAGGAAGTGTTTAATTAGTCATTAGAACCAAGAGAAATCGAAAGCCCTTTGTTTGATGAAACCGATTTAGGGTTTAGGGTTTGAAATTGGGGGTTTTTGCTTTTTAGTGTGTAATTGGACTTCAAATTGATTAATGGATGATATAATAGTGTAATTAAGAGATAAATGGTGTTGATTAATGAAGAAAATCACTCTCTTAATCTTTTTATAAATACCGAAATTTATTAGACATTTAGGGGTTTGATATGACTTGGTTTAATTGATGAAATGATGATAGAATATGGTGTCTAATGACGTTAGTTGATAATGGGAATTTATTTAGAATTTTCTAAAATTGTTTTGTGGGATGTAAGAGACGAAGAACTTGTCGTAAGTTAAGATATAGTATTGATGTGAAGTGATTATATGCATGAAAAAGATTCTCGTTAGATGTTGTTTAATGACGTAAAATATGAATGAAATCTGGCAACTTTGAAAATTGTGTAAGAGACGAACAATTAATCGTAATTAATAACCGAGAAGTCAAATGAGAATTTTAACTTGATATTATTGTTTATGATGGACCTGAGCTATTATAATATGATAACTTGTTATAGTGATAGTCGAGAACTAGAACGAGAAATTTGATAACTTGTTGGTTTAGTACTTGTTAGTTGAAAGCCGACGTTTAGAACGTCGTGCTTTTGGACGAGTTTTGAGAAGGAGTTTATCACGTACGGGGGTACGTGTTGACTGCCTTAAGGGTCAAGTTTCATAAGAAATCGAATACGAGAACATAGAACGAACCTAAAGACGTTATACGTCGATTCTAACGAGCAACTAGGGTTAGCGCGGCAGTTTTGCGACCCTCGCCGGAAATTGTAATAACTTTTAGCTCGTTTATCGGATTTGCGATCCGTAAATTGGAACATAAACTAGACATCCCAAGCTTTCCAACGGTACAAAGTTTATTCCCTGTTACCAGATTCCCTGTTCTGGGCAGTCCCCAGAGTTACTGCCTTGCGCAGTGAATTTTCAGATTTCATTCTTCTAAATTGTTTTGTTCACGACTTAGTTTCTTTCGATCGTTTAAGCCGTAATAACTTGAAGACTATTTTCCTACTGACCCTAGAGTCAAGAAAGGAGCTTTGAGTGCTAACCGAGACGAGTTGGTACCTCTTATCCGTTAAAGTAAAGAAGTTTAGTTAAGCGAGAAATTGTCTAAATCGTCTAAAGAACTAAAACTTAATTTCCTAAGTTGATTTCTTTTCTAACTTAGTTCCTTTTGATCTTTTAAGTCATTTTAAGCTATCGACTACCCTCTCTACTGACCTAAGAGTCGAATATGAGACCTTTCGAGTTCCAAACGGGATTTGTTCGAGTCTCGTTCCCGTTTAATTAAAATGAAACTAGTAAGCGTGCATTTGCCTAAAGAAATGAAACGACTAAAACCTATTTCGATTTTATTTGATCGATTATCCTTTATGACCCGATTTTAAGTGTTATTATTTTACGATGAAGGAGGAAGCCAGCAGTAAGGAAAGGACGGAAGATCAGAAGATCGGAAGCTAGTGCTTTTAGTTCTGTATTTCAAGGTGGGCTTTTATATATGAAATAAAACGAGCAATGCTCTAAAACCTTTCTTTATCGCTTTGATATCTGTGTTTTCAAGTGATAATCATGGCATAAACTGTTTAAATATTTTATGTGAGTTCTCTTGTACCTATCTGAGTAAACCTTCGTATTTTCCAGATTTATTAGTTAACGATCGGCTCTGAGTTAGCTGCTAAGTGCTTTCCAGAGTTAGTGCACTTTGTAACCTGTGGTGTATGTGATACCCTGTTGAGGGGTACCAGCCACGGTGAATGAGAATTGATCAAGATTGAACGTAACATACCAGAAAAATGCTTGTACAAGCTAATTTATATAAATGATTAGAAAAATGTTTAGTAGACACGGGTCTTTTTCAATAAAACCCCCGATGTGCTACGATTATGAGATGCCTGATTATTTATACTTATGAATATGTTTTCGGCTAAGTGCCCACTAAGTACTTTTGTACTTAGCCCTGCATATGTTTTCTAAATGTGCAGGTTGAAGCGATGGAAGCGGCGAAGGTTGAATAAAGTTGTCCTAGGAAGACTTTAGTTAGTATTAACCACTTTTCCGCTGCAAAACTCTAGTATTTTGAGGAACATATATGTACTCACTGTAGATTAAGATCTGTCTTATAACTTAGTTTATCTACCGTGTACTTTCAGTCATGTAATCCTTTGAGTTTAACTCTTCCTTGATGTAAATAAAGCCTTGCTCATAGTTTGTATGTTGTCTCTTTTGTATGTATGTTCAGTTAGTCCCGTTCTTCCCCGCTTCTTTAATCCAACCCCAATCGCACCCCGACTTCTACCGTCCCTCGGGATTTGGGGCTGTGACAGAGTGGTATCAGAGCAATTGTTTCTGCTCTGGATACGAGTCTTCCTTCGAGTAGTAGTATAGATTATTCGTTTGTACTCTATGTCTAGTCTTCTTTCGAGTCATAAGATAGAATGTTTGTTTATACCTTAGATTAGAGTTTTCTCTTAAGTAAATATAAGAGTTAAGTTATGGCATTAAGAGTCAGAATGTAGACGACAACTCAACCTCCCGCTACGTCGACTCAACGAGGAAAGAAAGGAAATAATTTTAATAATGTGATTTCTTTTAACAAGAAATTTTAGGAACGAGTATTCAATGAGAATGAGAATGAGTTGTGCGCCAGAAATAAGAATCTTATGAAAGTATAATTTAATTTATACTTTGTTTGTTATGTGGCTATGTGATAGTATGAGTACTATCTTACGTGAGATTATTTGCGCGATAATTTCTATTATTTTACCATGGCATGAGAACCTAGAAGGAATCTAGGGATTTTCCCGGGTTATTGAGAATGTAGATGAAAAACCTAAGATCTTTCCGATTCTTGGAGAACTTAGACGTTTTTAAGAAACGTTATTTCAAATGATTTCGAAAGGAGATCCACAACACGAGAAGGACTTCTATTGATAAATGTCACACGCGTATAGTGACATGAATAAAGACTCGGCAAAGTCGATCTTTATTTTAAAACCCGATAAGAATTTTCTCCGAGGGAAATGAAATAAATATTGATAAAATAAAGTAAATATATACGAAAGGAATGGAAGAAGCAAATAGACGTGTGAGAAAAAATGTGACTCCAAACTATTCGAGAAAAGGTTGAAACAAGGAGGATAGATTGAAATAAACGGAAGAGTCGAATGTTACCTTAGTTGTAAGGGCATGAACAAGGTCTATTGGAGATGACTTTGTTTTACTTATTAGGAGCCGTTCAAGTATTCGATTAGCTTAAAATTTGTATTTTCCTCGAGAAGATTGAGTATTCCGAGCTAAATTGGAAAGTTTCAAAAAAATTCTTTTTAAGAAGTAGTTGTGTGTGCAATTCGAGAAATTGCTACTCGATTTAGGAAAGTAAATTCTGTATGAAGTGAACGATAGAGCGAGACAGAAGTTCCATGTGATTGAGAGACTGTTATGTGGACTTGATCAACCCACATAATAAGAAACTCAGTAATATGGGTCTTATGCCCCGCTAGCAAAACCTTTTTAGTATGGTATAAGTGGTTTAAAGAGACGAATGTTACTAACGTATAAGTAACTTGTAACGACGTTGTTCCTTTTCTTTTCGTTTCATTTTTGTAGTGTTCGCCTTGTTCGAACTTTGCGAAGAGAATTGTTTTACTATTAGGAGTCAAGCGCGAAGCTTGATTAAATTTCTAACGACCGCTCGATTTTAGCGATGACGACTAGAACTTGTTCTAAAAAGTTATTCTTAGGATACATTCCATTTCTCTTTTGGGAATTTATATTTTTATACTTCGTCCTTGAACGAAGAATACGACACGTATGAGTATTATGGATAGTAAGCGACAAAGTCTGTTGTAAACGAATGTTGCTTTTGCATAAGTAACGTGAACAAAGTTGATGTGCTTTGTTTTAATAAATGAGAATCGATAAGAAATTTTTCCTTAAGAAAGAGATAAGGATTAATGAAAGAAAATAATAATGAATTAAAGTAAGAAATTAAAAGACTCGGATAAGAAATGGGAATAAAATCTTGAAATTTTATTTCTATATATTGTGAGTACGAGAGCAATTTTCTGTGAAATTGCTAGATGTTTAAGATGAGTTTGTTAGATTAAGTGTGGTAATATTACAATTGAATAAGGAATATTCATTTTGTAATTTAAGATTTTCCGTAAGATAAGATATCATCTTACCGTTACTGATCCGTGTTTCTTAAAAACTTTGTAGGATGACTTCCAGTAGTGACACAGCTTCGGAGAGTCCGTCCCCGCCACAGCGTACTTGGGCAGATCAGTTACTGGATAAGTATAGAGATTTTGAGGCAAACCCGAGACACGACGTAGGACAGAGGATTAGTTACTTTTCGTCAGTTTATTATCCAGTCCGGCATACTATTCCAGAGAGTCAGGCTATACTTGACTTAGTTAGACGTCTACCAGAGGAATGGCATGTTTGGGCCCACGATACGGCGTGGTACTACCTTGGGATGTTTGACGACGATATAGAGCCGACAGGTGATTACAATGGATTCGCTTTGGAGGTACATAGGCGTTTCTTCGAGAGCAGACATATAGCAACATATCCTGTTCAGGCGCATCCTCCCTACACTCACTTTCCAGCAGATTTAGAGTCAGAGCATGATGAGATAGGTCCAGAGATGATTGCACAGTTGGAGATCCCTTCAGTGATGGTACCTAGTGTGGACACAGGGGAGTTAGTTGCAGAGACAGCAATGGCCTAGGGTTACCCGCTCCTTTTCAGCATGAGCCTTCTATGAGAGTTCAGGGACCATTTCAGCCAGGACCAGAGTATTTTGACACAGACGCAGAGCTTACTGCCCTGTTACAGTTACCATCCACATATAGACCCCTTGATGAGATTTGCGCGGAGTTGGCCAGAGTTCAGGCTGAGTTTGAGGCAGGACCGTCCAGGGTCCATTCCAGAGAGGAGTACGAGTCCGGTTCACTTCCCGACCACCTGCTACCTCCAAAGAAGCGGGCATCAATGACCTGCTGGGGCTACATGGTTTCAGATTCAGAGATGAATGTTGTAGATGTGCCTGCCCCAGCATCACTTACACTTGCGGATGGCACTACTTTGAGGGTCGACGAGGCACTCCAGTTTACTTTCGGATCAGAGTCAGACGATGAGGACCCGGATGAGGATCCGGAGGAGGATACCGATGAGGATCTGGATGAGGATCCAGACGAGGACTCCGAGGAGGATCAGGCCGCAGAGAGTAGTGCAGACTAGACCACAGTTAGACGAGCAGAGCGTCAGGAACGCATGGTAGTATAGTAGCCTTTTGTATGCACATAGTCGGATCAGTAACTAGATAGTTTTGTAGTACTCCAACGGATACGAAATTTTACGAATCGTTTCCGTTCTAGTACTTCCAGTAGTACGGTAATGCAATATGTTAGTGCATTCTGTACACGTAGGCTGTTAGCCTAGCTTAGACTCGCTGTAGTCTAGTTTTGTATAAGTCCTTGTTAAAGGCAAAACTAATATTCTTTTGATGTATATAATATACATGACCCATGAGAGGGTTTTAGTCACAAGAAGTTTCTTATGAATCGTATAACTAAACCAGAATATCAAATGAAACTCGTGAACGAGAGTTTAATTTAACCTTGAAGGTTAAAAGTTAAAAGAAATAGAGTCAAAGTTAATTTGTTATTCTCGTTTATGTGAAAGTATTAAGTGGGAAAAGAAAAGGGTTAGTGAGAAAATGAAGGCTTAAAAACAAGTACTAATAAGAAAAATTTTGTATCTTATAGTTCCAAAAATGTTGCTAAGAGCTGTTAACGATCAAAGAGGACCTGATAGTCCTAGAGAGTCGGATAGAGGTCGAGAACAACGTATAAGAGAGGAAAGGCAAAAACACCCAGCAACCTTTTCACTTCCCCTATCTTCGCAACGTCATAGCATTGAGGATTTATTCTTCGGAAGTAAACCACCATATTTCGATGGATCTGGTAATCCGAGTGAGGCCGAGCAATGGATACGTACTATAGAGAGAATCTTTGAGCCGATTAGACTTAGTGATGAAGAGCGCCTAGCATGTGCTGGGTATCAGCTATCAGGACCAGCTAAATATTGGTGGAAGACTAGACAGAGAATTATGCCGGTAGAGCAAGCGGTTCTAACCATTTGGAATTATTTTAAGGTGGTATATTATGATAAGTATGTATACAACCAAGTGGAAACTGAAGAAGAAATAGCAAGGAAACTTCAGGGAGAACTCAAGTATGAACTGGGAAGGGCAGTAGCCAGACAGGAGGGACTGAGTTATGCAGAACTACTAGAACGAGTCCGTGAAATAGAGGCATTAGTACCTAATAAAGGAAAGAAGGTAAAATCCACACCAGCACCAAACCAGACTTCAACCCAAAACCGTCCCAACAATAATATCAGCGATAAAGGAAAAAGGAAATGGGAAGGGAGTAGTAGTAATTGTTACCAGTGCCACAACAAGCAAGGGAAACAGAATAGGGCTCGGCAGGGTTTCCACCAGCCAGGAAAAGGAAGTAAATATGGAAAGAAAGCAGGGCAAAAGAATAATCCATAGAGAAATGAACAAACCGGTCAAGGCAAGAGAAACCATCTACTAGGACAGCTGCAAGGGCAGCCAAGGAACGGTAACCAAGGAAAAATCACTAATCCAGATTACCCTAAGTGTAATAAGGAACACCCCGGTGTTTGTTTAGCAAAAACAAGTGTTTGCTTCAACTGTGGACGTAAGGGGCATGTTATGAGGGATTGTCCTGAGCTGTGGCAAGCAGTAGAACATAAACGAGAATTTTCTACTTGTTCTAGATGTGATAAGAAGCACGAGGGTGTGTGTCTAGCAAACACGGATAAATGTTTTAATTGTGGGCAGACGGGGCAAATAAGGAGGAGTTGTCCGACGCTGCTTCGGACGGCAAAACCAAATCAGTACGGCCAGCTTCAACCATCAAATACCACTCAAGTCCAGTCACAGCCACAGCTGATGCAATCACCACAAAATGCAGGAGCATACATGATTAGGCAAGAGAAGCATAATGAAGGAAAGGGAGAATTGACAGGTATTGGACGAACCTTATAAAATTACCCTGTCAAAATTTCTGACCCGTACTAGAACTTTATACCAGTTTTCTAGTACCTATTGACCATATTAGAGCATTATATTCATTTGGCCAGTACCCTCTGACACTATAGGACTAAGATTAGAACGCTCTAATCTTGAAATAAGAACAACTACGCTTTAGGGAGTGTTGATGACCTCAAGGAATTATTCCCTTAGTTACGTTGAGCATAGAATCTAGATAGAGCTCTCAGTCTACCAATCCTTAGTTTCTTTGGGCATAGAATTTAATTTAGGGTCTTTCTGTTACAACATAGCAATTGATTGGGAAGAAATAAAATGTACGATATATATATATATAATTTCAGAAATGGACTAGTTGTTTGAGAATTACCTCGATTCTCAATAACGAGAGAAATATCTCTTTCAAAACCTCGAGTAGATAACCTAAAGAATTATGTGAAATTTCAACGGGCAGGAAGATACCGATAATGTCCGCCCTATAAGCCAAGATGTTGATAAAAAAGAAAGATATGACAGCTTATTTCATATACCTAGTTGGAGATCTAGGAGCCAGGAAGACCATCCAAACGTGAGCGTTGTGAAAGAATATGAAAATGACTTTTCAGAAATATTATCTGATTTATCACCAGATTGTCGTGTAGGTTTCACGATCAACTTAGAAATACGAGCAGCTCCCAAATCAAAGGCCTTATGTAGAATGGTATTGAAGGAGTTAGAGGAGCTTAAGATCCAACTGCAAGAGTACTTAAATGACGATTTCTTTAGACAAACGTTTTCATCATGGAAAACATTTTAGATGTTCATCATCGAAGAAGGATGATTCTGCGAGAATGTATATAGGCTGTCAAAAGTTAAATAAAGATAACCCTTAAGAATAAGTATCCTTTAACGAGAATAGAAGACCCCTGATAAGCTTAAAAGGAAACAAGTACAATTGTAAGGATAGACTTAAGGTCTAAGCATCACTAGTTAAAGGATAAACTGGTGATATACCCAAAATTTTCTTTCGAACCAGATAAAACCATTACGAATGCTTAGTTATGTCGTTTGTTGGCTAGTGCTCCGTAGTATTCATGAACCACATAAATAGAATTTTTCCACCTAGACTTAGAAAAGAATTCATTTTAGTATTTATCGACGACAATTTCAGTTACCTTAAGAATGAGGATGAACACGAAGAACACTTGCGAATAGTACTAGAAATGCCTAGAGTCGAGAAACTAGATGCCAAATTCAGAAGAGCAAGTTCGAATGAAGAAGAAATGATTCTTGGATATATAGTGTCGACAGAAGATGTTAAGACAGATTCATGCCAAGGTAGAGGCAGTACTCAAATGATAAATCGCCTACCAGTCTGAATGAAATAAGAAGTTTCCCAGGTTGGACAGTTATAATAGAGGTTTTCATTGAGGAATTGTCAATGATTACTAAGACTTATGGCGCAACTACATAGAAGGAAAAAGAATAAATGTTACAGACGATTGTGGAATAGGAACGCAGACGTTCTAAGAAAAGTTGATCATTACCCCAGGTTCAGCCCTCTCAGAAACGACAAGGAATACGAGGTAGATACCAATGCTACAAAGAATAGGTTAGGATGGTATAAACGCAAAATGAGAAAGTGATAGCTTACGCTTAACGACACGTTAACCCCAGGAAATTGAATATCCAACCTACGACTTAGAACTTGCAGCCGTAGAGCTTGCATTGAAAATTTGGATACACCATCTATATGGTGCAAGAGATGAGATCTTCACAGATCATAAGAATTTAGAGCGTGTATTCGAGCAAAGGAATTAACATAAGACAAAGGAGATGACTCGAACTAGTAAGGTATTCGTTTGTGAAAATAATTACCATCTAGGTAAAGCTAAGGGTAAGAGTAGACACGCTGAGTCGTAAGACTCCAACCAAATTTAGGTATCTTTTCGTCGGAAAAGAAACGCTTATACGAGGATTCGAGAAGATGGATATAGAAAAATGCATGATGCATCAGCATCGATCGCAGGGCAAATAGCAGCACGAGTAGCTATGCCAAATTGCAAGAAAGATTATAAGTATCTAGAGATAGGACGAGTCAATGGATAAGCCTCGACTAAGGAAAAGAATGGATAAACCAGACAGCGACTCTGAAGCAATGAGTATTATGATAGAAATTAAAGAGTAGACTTAGTATTTCCGATGACGACGAATTCAAGATTTAAGAAAGGATTTCTAGTGGAATAGGGTGAAACGAGACGTTGCCTAGTTTGATAGAAAGATATTTAGTTTATAAGTAAAAGAAAGCTTTTCACTGACAACTATACGAGTTGTGATAACCATTAAGGTATTCCAGAATGGAAATGGAAGGATATAGTTATAATTTTACGACGACAAGACGCTTGCAGGCCACAAGGCAGAAGAGTTAGATAGCAAACTTAACTTTAGTACCGCTTCTCACCTCCAGTTGAATGGACAGTCCGAGAAAATGATTCAGATACTCGTTGATGAGCTAAGAACGATAATATTAGCCGCAGAGCGAAATGGAAGAACACTTAGCCAACAACCGAATTATTATAACAATAATTATTAAACTACGATAGGTATTACGCCTTATGAGACTTTGAAGAAGAAGAAGTTTTAGATAGCTGCCTTATTGTTATAAGGTAGGTGAAAGAAAGAACTTAAGACCAGATACGGTCAGTGAAATGATCGAGATCATACGATAGATTCGAGTCAGAATAAACGAGATTAAAGAAGACAAAAGTCTTAAGCATATACGACAATTCGAACTTAAAAAATGAGAAGGAAAATAAAAGCTCCTTAAGATTTCTCCGTTAATGAGAAACCTTAGTTTCGTGTCAAGTTCAGACTTCGATAAAGATCTATATAATTAGCAAATGACTTGGAAAAGATAGTTTCCAATACGAATAGTTATGGCTTTATCGCCAAGTTATGGAATGCTTATTTTTAAGTGTATCTCATTTTGAGAAAGTATCTACGTTCGATTTTATAACACGAAGTTCTATCAGAAAGACGTCGTTCTTGAAATCGACTTAAGTTATTAGGAAAAGACGAAAACGATCTTGGATCGAAAAGCACAAAAGTTAAGGAGCAAGTCGAGACGATTAGTAATAGTGTTATAAGATCATCACAGGCAAGAGGAAGCCATGTGAGAATTCAGAAAAGAATTGAGTATGAAGTACTCCAAGCTGTTTATAGAGGATAAGCAAATTTCGGGACAAAATTTTTCGCAAGGGGGGTAGGATGTAATGCCCCGGAAATTCCTTATGATCTTAAAATTTTAAAGTTAATAAAATAAATGGCTTTTCACGCCTAAGTTTAAGATTTTGAATTCTAAGACTAACGGTCGAATCCGTTTCTGAAAATAAATTACGGAAGTCAGTTAGACGACTACTGTATTTAGGGTTAGCGCGTACGAAAAGTTTTTAGTTCGTGAACTCAGAACGGAAAACCGTCTGATTTTTACATTCACGAAATCGCGATACAAACTCGCCCGAAAAAGTTCGTTTTTATGATTTTTCGGACGAAACTCGGACTGTGTCGTCCCGAGTTTTTGTCAAAATAAATTTTATAAATATTATTTTTCCGATTAAGTTTAGTACGTTAGAATTTTTGGACGTATCGGATCGTGACGATTTTGTGCCGAGCTACGTTTTTCGTCGTCCGATTTCCGTAACGTCGTATCGCGTCGGAAAAGCGCGTATTTTTCCCTCCCTTCCCTCTCATAACCGATCTCTCTCTCTCACTTTAGCAAAATATTTCTTTTTTATATAGTTTTTACTTTTCACCTACTACTATTACTAACACTATTCAAACCTATACACCTATTTTAACCTAAAGTGTTATATCTTATAACAAATAAAATCTCTCATCTCCTCCCTCCCCTCATAATTTCGGCAGCCTTCCCTCTCTCTCTCCCATCTTCATCTTCTTCCTCCAAGTTCTTGATGAAGAAATCACACAAGTCATCATCCAATCATCAAAACCTATTACTTCCTTTGTTAAATCTCAAGGTATTCATCTCCCCCATGTTTCTATCCAATTGGATTCCCCTTCTTTTTATTTTTCTTCTTGGATCGAGAATTTAGGATTGATGAACTAGGTGTTTTGATCTTCGATTAGTGAAACTAGTTGTGATTGGATGTGAATTCTAGGATCAAAATTGAAGAAAAATCATGAACCCTAACTCTATGCCAATACCAAAATTTTAGGGGTTTGTGTAGGATTTTTGGAATTCTTCAATTGATGATAAAATCATGCTTAGGAAGTGTTTAATTAGTCATTAGAACCAAGAGAAATCAAAAGCCCTTTGTTTGATGAAACCGATTTAGGGTTTAGGGTTTGAAATTGGGGGTTTTTGCTTTTTAGTGTGTAATTGGACTTCAAATTGATTAATGGATGATATAATAGTGTAATAAAGAGATAAATGGTGTTGATTAATGAAGAAAATCACTCTCTTAATCTTTCTATAAATACCGAAATTTATTAGACATTTAGGGGTTTGATATGGCTTGGTTTAATTGATGAAATGATGATAGAATATGGTGTCTAATGATGTTAGTTGATAATGGGAATTTATTTAGAATTTTCTAAAATTATTTTGTGGGATGTAAGAGACGAATAACTCGTCGTAAGTTAAGATATAGTATTGATGTGAAGTGATTATATGCATGAAAAAGATTCTCGTTAGATGTTGTTTAATGACGTAAAATTTGAATGAAATCCGGCAACTTTAAAAATTGTGTAAGAGACGAACAATTAGTCGTAATTAATAACCGAGAAGTCAAATGAGAATTTTAACTTGATATTATTGTTTATGATGGACTTGGGAATAATTTTGTAGTTGACTTCATGAGCTTTCGAGCTATTATAATATGAGTTATAGTGATAGTCGAGAACTAGAACGAGAAATTTGATAACTTGTTGGTTTAGTACTTGTTAGTTGAAAGCCGACGTTTAGAATGACATACTTTTGGACGAGTTTTGAGAAGGAGTTTATCACGTATGGGGGTACATGTTGACTGCCTTAAAGTTCAAGTTTCATAAGAAATCGAATACGAGAACTTAGAACGAACCTAAAGACGTTATACGTCGATTCTAACGAGCAACTAGGGTTAGCGCGGCAGCGACCCTCGCCGGAAACTGTAATAACTTTTAGCTCGTTTATCGGATTTGCGATCCGTAAATTGTAATGTAAACTAGACATCCCAAGATTTCCAACGGTACAGGGCTCATCCCCTGTTTCCAAATCCCCTTTTCTGGGCAGTCCCCAGAGTTACTGCCTTGCGCAGTGAATTTTCAGATTTCATTCTTCTAAGTTGTTTTGTTCACGACTTAGTTTCTTTCGATCGTTTAAGCCGTAATAACTTGACGACTATTTTCCTACTGACCCTAGAGTCAAGAAAGGAGCCTTGAGTGCTAACCGAGACGAGTTGGTACCTCTTATCCATTAAAGTAAAGAAGTTTAGTTAAGCGAGAAATTTTCTAAATCGTCTAAAGAACTAAAACTTAATTTCCTAAGTTGATTTCTTTTCCATCTTAGTTCCTTTTGATCTTTTAAGTCGTTTTAAGCTATTGACTACCCTCTCTACTGACCTAAGAGTCGAGCATGAGACCTTTAGAGTTCCAAACGGGATTTGTTCGAGTCTCGTTCCCGTTTAATTAAAATGAAACTAGTAAGCGTGCATTTGCCTAAGGAAATGAAACGACTAAAACCTATTTCGATTTTGTTTGATCGATTATCCATTACGACCCGATTTTAAGTGTTATTATTTTACGATGAAGGAGGAAGCCAGCAGTAAGGAAAGGACGGAAGATCAGAAGATCGGAAGCTAATGCTTTTAGTTCTGTATTTCAAGGTGGGCTTTTATATATGAAATAAAACGAGCAATGCTCTAAAACCTTTCTTTATTGCTTTGATATATTTGTTTTCAAGTGATAATCATGGCATAAACTGTTTAACTATTTTATGTGAGTTCTCTTGTACCTATCTGAGTAAACCTTCGTGTTTTCCAGATTTATTAGTTAACGATCGGCTCTGAGTTAGCGCACTTTGTAACTTGTGGTGTATGTGATACCCTGTTGAGGGGTACCAGCCACGGTGAATGAGAATTGGTCAAGATTGAACGTAACATACCAGAAAAATGCTTGTACAAGCTAATTTATATAAATGAGTTAGAAAAATATATAGTAGACATGGGTCTTTTTCAATAAAACCCCCGATGTGCTACGATTATGAGATGCCTGATTATTTATACTTATGAATATGTTTTCGGCTACGTGCCCACTAAGTACTTTTGTACTTAGCCCTGCATATGTTTTCTAAATGTGCAGGTTGAAGTGATGGAAGCAGCGAAGGTTGAATAAAGTTGTCCTAGGAAGACTTTAGTTAGTATTAATCACTTTTCCGCTGCAAAACTCTAGTATTTTGATGAACATATATGTACTCACTGTAGATTAAGATCTGTCTTATAACTTAGTTTATCTACCGTGTACTTTCAGTCATGTAATCCTTTGAGTTTAACTCTTCCTTGATGTAAATAAAGCCTTGCTCATAGTTTGTATGTTGTCTCTTATGTATGTATGTTCAGTTAGTCCCCTTCTTCCCCGCTTCTTTAATCCAACCCCAGTCGCACCCCGACTTCTGCCGTCCCTCAGGATTTGGGGCTGTGACATGAAGAATCATGATGATTTGGAGCTGAAATGGCAGCAGCCATGGAGGGTAAAGAGAGACAGGGAGAAACACCGTGAGGGAGGTAGAGATGGGGGAGAGTGAGAGAGAGTGTAAGTAAGTGAGAGTGGGAGAGTTTGGAGAGTGTGTTTCACACACATGAGAGTGAGAGTAGAACTCATTTTAATGTGGAGGGAGAGAACCATGTCAGCTGGTAAGGGGAGGATAAAATCTGATTTTTAGCAGATAAAAATCCTCGGAAGGAAAGATTTTCCGGTACAAAACATCCCTCTTTAATCAATTAACTCTCAAACGGTTCAAAACTCACAACGACACTTTCTCAACGTCCGATTTCACTCTAACTCGCCTCATTAATCATGAAATAAATCATAGATTTGGAATACCCAATTTTCGGATCAAAATTCCGAATATCGAAGACAACGTAAAAATGTACTAAGTTTTACTATTCATATTAGCTTCTATTTGACATAAAATTCAAACCTAGCTCAAACGATCTCAGAAAATTCTGAAACATGCATCAATGGTCTTAGAATAAATTCTAGATTCAAAAGATACTAATTTGACGAAATTCGGAAATAGTTGATGAATATGAATTCTCGTCAGCACTTACTATTCATCAAAAATCAACTTTCTCTGAATTTTTCGAAATTTGCACACATACATCATTTCACATTCTAATGCTCAAATAATTCTTTACATCTTTGTTTCAAATAACCGAAATGAGAAAATTATGTTTTTGCCATTCAGGGGCATTTTGATAATTTCACAAGAAAATTTATTTCTCGAAAATTTTTATCACATAACTTCGTGCATAATCATATATAGGCACCTTTAATAAGAACTTAGGCACATTTAATAATAATTAGGACAATTAATTAAGACTCAGAAAATCGGGGTATTACATCATCTCCCCCTTAAAGAAATTTTGTTCCGAAATTTGCTTATCTTAGGAGAATAACTCGAGAAAACTTTTTCGACTAACTTAGCTCCTAATTCTCACGTCGCATCTTAAAGATCAGGGTTCTTTGACTACTGGATTTTACAATCCAAAATCTCCTCGAGTCTCCTCTCTTGACTCACAACTGGCTCAAGGGTTACGTCTTCTTGACGGATTACATGCTTCGAATTTTTTGCATTTAAGATGCGTGAAAAACTTTTATGCTAATTCCTGCAACTTGGCAGCAAGACTAACTTATAAGAAACGACACCAATCCTTTCTAGGATTTCGAACGATCTAATATATTTTGGCTTAAGTTTTTCCCTTTACGACAAAACGGTGAATTTCTCTCGAAGGGAACACCTTCTAAAAATCTTTATCTCTAAATGTGAATTCTAACTCTAATCTTTGATTATCGATTTACAACTTCTGTCGACTCTGGACTCCTCTTATCTTCTCTCTAATCCGGCGAAGGGATTCTAACGTCTCTTCAACTTCTTTAGGTTTTAAAATTTTTCCTCTCGCCTACCTTATTCAATTAGAGTAGAGAATAATACTTCTTTCCGTACAAAGCTTAGTATGATGCTAATCTAATCGCATTATACTAATTTGTTGTTATAGGCAAATTAGACAAGGGTTTTAACTTTATTCCCAATTGTCTCCTTTGTCTAGAACAACTACTATTGACATAACTTCTAGAATCTGGATAGTCTTTTCGGACTTACCATTCATCTATGGGTGATAAACGATGTTGAACAGAAACTGCGATCTCAACTCTTTTCTTGAAAACTTTTCCAAAAACGTGCGGCGAATTTGGAATCTTGATCTGACGTTATCGAACTCGGAACTCCATGCAAACGCACTATAACTTTATAACAAAATTATCCCATTTCTACTTTAGGATTGGAAACTGTTGTAACGGACCATAAGGTCTCTGATGCACAGACTTCACTCGTTCACGCACTAAACATCCTTCAACAAACTTCGCTACGTCGCATCTCATTCCTTCTTACTAGAACTATTACTTCAAATCCTGGGGTTAAGGAGTATCATGAGTTTTGCTCATAAATTCCTTTTTCAGCTCTTCATCATCGGGTACGAAAATTCTACTGTAGAACGGAAAGGCATTGTCGCTTGATTCTTTGAAAAATCTTGAACTCCTTCTTCTCGAATTTAAGCTTCACTTTCTCCAACTCCTCATTTTTTCCTTGGCGATCTATGATTCGAGATCTCATGTCGAGAGCAGCTACAAAAGATAAAATTAGCAAAGAAAATTGTAAACGAGCGGGATATTACATATATTGCAACTTAAAAAAATTTAAAAACTGGCAAACAAAATCATACATTATAAATCAAAGCCATGTATTTTATCTATTGCAATATTGTAAAAAAGCAAGTAAGAACCCGCCCGTGCGTGACTTTCTAAGGGAAGAATGGAGGTGCAACAGGATTTAGAGGTTTGGGTGGAGAAAGTGAGAGTGAAAGATTTAGAACCTACTCGATGAAGTTGGTGTGGAGCGGGATTCGGAGAGTATGGCGAGATTATTTAATGCACACGTGAGGGGTTGAGGGAATTAATTATGGAGGTGGGATGAGTGGTTGAAGGGTTGAGGAGAGGTGGCGACAAAATAGGGAGAGAAATAGGTCAAATCATGTCGGCTTTACTAAAAAAATAGGGAGAAATAGGGAGAGAAATAGGTCAAATAGAAAGAGAAGTGGAATCTTGTTGGCTTTACTTAAAAAAAGGGCCGAATCTATGTCTAACCTTTTTCTCTTTTTTTGTTTACGTTGAAGTTAGGGGATGTGATTAATTGTATTGATGTATGATAACTGGTTGGCCTGTGTGGAAAAAACATTAATTTCAATGAAGGTGTGCAATTTTCATTTTGCACAATAACATGTGCATGCAATAAATTCTTCCCCCTATTCAATTAACTTAGCGTGTTATATCCCCATGATGAGTCGAAACTTTTATTGGTTTCTCATATCCCATAATTTTGATATCACGCAATCATCATTATATTATTAAAAGTAAAATGATTCTTACTTTGAAAAAATCTTACGTGGCATCCGTCTTAATCCTCCATTCCTATTTATCTAAATTCTCAATTTTTTAAATATTTAAATGTAAAATAATAGATTTGGAATATCTACTAAAATCTTATGTCCCACATTAGTTTTTCAATGAAACTTAAAACCTATAAATACCTAGTTACAATGTGTATTCTCTTATCTCTTGCTCCACCAGTTTTATTTGGCACTTAAAAATAAGAGTCATAGTCAACAGGCCGGTTCTGATGCGGAACTGTGGTGGTATACGGGCCAATACCCAATTGAAGGGTATCGATATACAAATTTTATTTAGAAAGGAACATATATAACTAATTTTTTAATCGGGTTTGAAATAAGTACGAGTATATAAATTTCAAACAAGTTTGAGTAATATTAAACACACCGTCTCAAATTGTTTGATTAATTGTTTCTGTTGGAAAACATCAAATATGTAGGAAAATTGGAAAAAAAATTACTAACGATTTGTTAACGAGCCAATTTCGACCAAGAATTGTGCGCGTAGAGGGCCGATTCAGTATTGGCAGGACAATTTTTTTTATATACTATATAATTTGAACTCATAAAATTAAGGATATTTATGGTCAAATTTTATTTTATATCATTGACTAAATAATTTTCCGAATCACAATCACTCCACATAAAGTTTTGTAAAAAGGAAAAACTACCAAGTGCATAGTGAAATAATTCTTGAAATTCTATTCTCCGAAATTCAAACTCATGCTTAATCTTAGTTTCTTAGGTTCTTACAACTCTTTACATCTTCATTTTGAATTGCCGAAACATGAAAAATTACGATTTTGCCCTTCAGGGGCATTTTGATAATTTCACGAGAAAATTTATCTCGAAAACCTTTATCACATAGAATCGCACATAATCACATATAAATACATTTAATAAGCACTTAGGCACATTTAAGCATAATTAGGACAATTAATTAAGACTCAAAAAATCAGGGTATTACATCATCTCCCCCTTAAAGAAATTTCATCCCGAAATTTGCTTACTTTAAGAGAATAACTCGGGAAAACTTTTCTTTCATCTTAACTTCTAAATCTCACGTTGCATCTTAACGATTTGGTGTTGCCACCTGGTCTTAACTAAGGAATTAATTTTGTCCTCAACTGCTGGATTTTACAATCTAGAATCTCTTCGGGTCTCTTCTCATGACTCGAATCTGGCATAAGGGCTACGTTTTCTTGATGGTCTACACGCTTCGGATTTTACGCATCTAAGGTGCGTGAAAACTTTTATACTAATTCCCACAACTTGGCGGCAAGACTAACTTATAAGAAACGACACCTGTCCTCACTTAGGATTTCAGAAGGTCCGATATATCGGTGAATTCCTCTTGAAGGAAACACCTTCAAAAAAACTCTTATCTCTATTTGCAAACTCCAACTCTTAATCTTCGATTATCGATTTACAACTTCTACAGACTCGA
Source organism: Schizonepeta tenuifolia (assembly GCA_029490685.1). Taxonomy (NCBI): domain Eukaryota; kingdom Viridiplantae; phylum Streptophyta; class Magnoliopsida; order Lamiales; family Lamiaceae; genus Schizonepeta; species Schizonepeta tenuifolia. Next base: position 75,853,367 of record CM055959.1, read on the forward strand.
GGCTTAATTTATCTTCTCTCTAATCTGACGAACATATTCTAACATCTCTTCAATTTCTTCAGACCCTATATTTTTTTTTCTCTCGCCTACCTCATTCAAGCAGAGTGGAGAACAACACATCTTTCCACACAAAGCTTCGTGCTATGCTAGACAAGGGGTTTTACTTTATTCCCAATTGTCTCCTTTGTCTAGAACAACTACTCTCGACAAATTTTCTAGAATCTAGATAGTCTTTTCGGACTAATCATCCGTCTATGAGCGATAAGCGACGCTAAACTGCAGATGCGTTCCAACTCTTTCTTGAAAACTTTTTCAAAAACGCGCGGTGAATTTGGAATCTCGATCTGACGTCATCGAACTTAGAACTCCATGCAGACGCACTACCAAATACATATCAAAATCATCCCATTTTGACTTCAGGATTGGAAATGGTTGCAACGGACCATAAGGTCTTTGATGCAAAGACTTCACTCGCTCACTCACTAAACATCCATCTACAAACATCGCTACTTCGCGTTTCATTCCTTCTTACTAGAATTGTCACTTCAAATCTTGGTTCCTCTTCACATTTCCTGGATTCATGGTGTAAGGAGTATTATGAGCTTCACCCATAATTTCCTTTCTCAGCTCTTCGTCATTGGGTACACAAATTCTACTAGAGAACGACAAAGCGTTGTTACTTGATTTTTGCAAATCTTCAACTCCTTCTTCTCGGACTTTATGTAATACCCCGGAAAATTTCTACTGCGTTAAAAATTCAAAGTTAATAATAATTATGGCTTTGCACGCCTAAGATCATAAAATTAAATTCTAAGATTCACAGTGAAATCCGTTTCCGAAAATAATTTCCAGAAATCGGACGAACGACTACTGTATTAGGGTTTTCGCATCCGTTAAGTTTTTCGCCCGAAAACTCGGAATCGAATTCCGTCAGAATTTACATTCACTTTTTCTTCGAGACGAGTTCACCGGAAAAAGTTAATTTTTATGATTTTCCGGACGAAATTTGGACTGTGATGTCACGACGTTTTTCTCGGATTTTGAAAAAACGAATTAGGTTTTCCGAGTACGTAAATTATTTCCAATCTAACGGACGAATTAGATTTCGTCAATTCCGTAACTAACTAGAAAAGTATTTCTCCACTTTTAAAACGATGTTTAAGAGCCGGAAACGAGTTATTTCGATAATTTTTCCCTCGCCAAACATGACCCTAACGACTCACCTTACTTTTTGGATATTTCTTCTCACTTATGACTCACCATAGGTGAGTCATCACCTCCCCCTTATCTCCCCCATGTCCGCCACCTTTCACCCCATCTTCTCCCTCATTTTTCTTCTCCATTTTCATCCCACCATTGAAGAAAGCTTAAGGTTTCGTGCTAGAATTTCTCACAAGTTCATTATCATCCATCATTTTCCAATCTTCCTTCATTAAACCTCAAGGTAATCATCTCATCTCTTGATCTATCCAAGTAGAATTCTTTTCTTTTGATTTTTCATAGTGACCGATTTTGGGTAGATATAGAAGATGTTTTGAGCTTTAATTAATTCAACTAGATGTATTAGGGATTGATTTCTATGGTTAAAATTTGAAGAAAATCAAGAACCCTAATTCTAGACTATGACCGAAAATTAGGGTCTTTTAATAGGATGAATTAATTCATTAATTGATTGTATAATTGAGCTTAGGAGTAGTTTAATTGAGGATTAATGCAAAGATAATGGAAATCCCCTAACTAAATGATGAAAACCGATTTTAGGGGTTAGGGTTTCAACATTGGAATTCAATTAAAGATGTTGTAGGATTAATCAATGAATATTATATGTTGTAATGGACTTAGGAGTGATATAATGGTTTGAATCGATGAAGAAAACACCTCTCCTAATTGTTTGGTCACTACCGAAAATTTTGAGGAAATTAGGGGTTGTGTGTAGCTTGATTTAATCAATGTTATAGTGATAAATTAATGCTTCTAATGATATTAGATGATGATAGTAATTAATTGGAATTTTTCTAGAATTTATTGTAAAACATAAGAGATGAGGATTTGGAATTAAACCGAGTTTGGTTAATGAGTTAAGGATATGGATCACTTATTAATGAATCTTATCGTTAAGTGAACAAGTTCGTAGTTGACGATGTGTTAATCCGAGTTATGAAATGATAGGTTATAATTGAAACCGAGAAATTAGAAATTGAATTAAGAACGTGATTTGGTTTAGTAATTGGTTAGATTGAACGACGAGGTTTTGATTATCGTATTTATAGACGAGAAATAAAAGAAAAAGGAGTTCTTCACGTATGGAAATACGTGTTGACTGCCATGTTGTATAATTTTCGTGATAATTTATTTACGAGAACATAAAACGAACCTAGGAAGTCACACGTTGATTTTTATCAAACTTAGGGTTAACTTCGACAGTTTTGCGACCCTTTCCGGAAACTGCTATATCTCTTAGCTCGTTTATCAGATTTGAGATCCGTAAATTGGAGAGTAAACTAGACTTCCTTGGCTTTCATTCGTTACAGAGAACCTCCCCTGTTTTAGGGTACTCTGTTCTGGGTAGTCCTCAGAAGCTCTGCCTTGTGCAGTGAAGTTTCAAAACATAATTTCTTAAGTTGATTTCTTCTCAACTTAATTTCATTCGATCTTTTAAGTCGTTCTAAGTATCGACTATCATAATTTACTGACCTTAGCATCAAGTAAGAGTTCTAATTAAGAAATGTTAGATTCTCATTCCCGTTTAATTAAAAGAATCTAGAATAGCGTGCAAAGGCCTAAAAGCTTAAGAACATATGAGAACTAATTCAATTTCGATTTCGATTTCCGTTTTCTTTTATCAACTCGATGACTTATCGAAGTTATGATTATTTATGATGAAGGAGGAAGTCAGCACTCGGGATAAGGCGAAGGATCGATGACAGAATACTCGTTTAATAGTTCTGTAACTTATAAGGTGGGCTTTCCTTTTATATATGAAACAAAACGAGCAATGCTCGAAAACCTTTTCTTTATCGCTTTGATAATTGTGTTTTCAAAGTGATAATCATGGCATGAACTGTTTTGTGTTTTATGTGATTTCTTTTATACCTTATGAGTTAATCAAAAGGGGTTAACTAACGATCGACTTTGAGTTAGTCAAAAGGGGCTTTCCAAAGTTAGTGCACTTGTAGCCTGTGGTGTATGTGGTATCCTGTTGAGTGGTAGCCAGCCACGGTGAATTATGACTGGTCAAGATTTGAACGTAACATCTATAAAAAATGCTTCGAAGCTACTTTATGAATGAAATGCAAATGTTAAATAGGCATGGGCTCTTTTAAATGAAAACCCCGATGCGCTATAAAATGAGATGCCTGTTTATCTATACTTATGATTATATTTTCGGCAGTGTGCCCACTAAGTACTTTTGTACTTAGCCCTGCATATGTTTTCTAAATGTGCAGGTTGAAGCGACGGCAGCGGTGGACGGTTGAGTTAGGGTTGAATAGAGATAGGAAAGACTTGTATTCATATCTCACTTTTCCGCTGCTAAACTCTAAGACTTTTGTTGTATATATATTTAAATCACTGTAGCCTGAGTCCTGTTTATAACTTAGAAGCTTTTGATGTATCTTGCTCGAGTAATCTTTCGAGATTAACTCTTTCCTTTCGTTTATAAAGTCTTGTTCATTGAAGATAAGATGTCATGTATGTATGTTTATTCTTTCATCCCCCTTTTCCCCGCTTCTTTAATCCAACTCTAGTCGCACCCTGGCTTCTGCCGTCCCACGGTATTTGGGGCTGTGACAGAGTGGTATCAGAGCAATCGTTTATGCTCTGTATACAAGTCTTTCCTTCGAGTAGTAAGACAGAGCATTCGTTTCTGCTCTGGCCTTAAGTTGTTTTTTTTAGTGATACCACCGAGTGGTACCAGTCTTCTTTTGAGTCGTAGGATAGAATATTTGTATATACTCTATACCTGAGTCTTCTTTCAAGTAAAGTTAAGTCAGAACAATAAGATAAGATTAAGAATATAGACGACAACTCAACCTCCCGCTACGTCGACTCAACGAAGGAAAGAAAGAAATAAAGGAAAGAGTTTCAAGAAATATGATTTCTTTAAAGAAAATTTTTGAATAATTATTCAATAAGTTAAGGACGAAATCAAAGTGCCAAATACAAAATTATTTTGAATGTATATTAAATTATACTTGGTTATGTTATGTGCCTTATGTGAAATTATTTGCGCAATAATTTCTTATGTTTGAAAGTACTTTGGCACGAGAATCTAGACAGGCAGACAGCCTAGTTTAGACTCGTAGTGGTCTAGTTTCTACATAAGTCCTCATTAGAGGCAAAATAAATATTCTTTTTAAATATATATATATATATATATATATATAGGACCGTGCAAGAGTTTTACCACAAGAAAATCCCTCAAATTTTGTATAATGAAAACCAGAACGTTGACAGAACTCGCGTAACGAGAGTTTAATTTAACTCCGAAAGTTGAACGTTTACAAAGGTTAATATCGAAATTATTACTGATCTCTCTTACGTGAACTTGTTAAGTTTGGAAAAGGGTTTAGTAAGTAAATAAAAGACTTAAGAGCAAGCGCTAATGAGAATTCTCGATTCTTATAGAACCAAAATGCCGCCGAAATTAAGTAACAATCAAAGAGGATTTGGTAATCCTAGAGGGTACAGTGGAGGTCAAGGACAGCGAGAAAACATAGGAGAACGTAATCATCAAGCAAACCAATTTCTTCCGCCACCTCCACAACAACGTAACATTGAGGATTTATTCTTCAGAAGAAATCCGCCGGTTTTTAATGGATCTAGTAACCCGAGCGACGCTAAATTTTGGGTACGATCAATCGAAGAAATTGTTGAGCTTCTAGGATGTACGGATGAGGAACGCCTTGCGTGTGTTGCGTTTCAACTAGCCGGACCAGCTAACTATTGGTGGAAGGCTAGACAGGAAGCTATGCCGATGGGGCAAACGACTCAATTTACCTGGAATAACTTTAAGGGAGCATTTTATGATAGGTATGTATTCGACCAGGTGGCTGCTGAAGAAGAAATAGCAAAGGAATTTCAAGGAGAACTCAAACGTAAACTGGAAATAGCATTAGCTAGCCAAGAGGGGCTAAGCTATACAGAATTAGTGGAATGAATTCAAGAGATAGAGGCAGTGATGCCGGATCAGAAAAGGATGCCAGCGTTCCCACCAATACCGACCCAGATTTCAACCCAAGACCTTTCCAATAACAATAACAACTGTAAAGGAAAAAGGAAATGGGAAGGAGAAAGCAGCAGTGACTGCTATCAGCATCACATTAATCAGGGAGAGAACAACCAAGGAGAAATCATGGTACCTACTTGTCTTAGGTGCAATTGGATGCACTTTGGAAATTGTCCAGTAAACATTGACGGATGCTTTAGTTGTGGACAGAAGGGACATGTGAAAAGAAATTGCCCGAAACCGTTACCAGCAATTGGAACCAATCAGTATGATCGGCATAACCAAAGAAAGAATGCTAATCCAGCATGTCCTACGTGCAACCGTGCACACTACAGTGTTTGTCTGGCGAACCTAGTGTCTACTTCAACTGTGGACAGGAGGGGCACTTTAAGAGGGATTGCCCAGGACAGCTGCCAGCAGTGGAACAGAAGCAGGATGTTCTTAATTGTCTCAACTGTAAGAAGAAACATTACGGTGTTTGTCTAGCCGGCACGAGGAATTTTTATCAATGTGGACAGATGGGGCATAGGAAGAGGAATTGCCCAATACTGTTTCCAACGGTGGAGCCAAACCAGTATGGTTAACCCCAACCCCTAGGGACCATCCAAACCCAATCACAGCAACAACTGACACCACAACAAAATGAATGGGCATGCGTGGTCTGGCAGGTGAAGCAAAGTGAGGACAAGGGAAGCGTGGCAGGTATTGGACGAATTTCTAACAAAAAAAAATAAAAAATACTTCCCCGTCATAATTTTTGCTTCATTTTAGAGACTTATATTCGGTTGTTATTAGTACCTATTAACCTTTAGGAGTAGAACTAGAAGCGCTAATCATGAAGTAAGAACAACTACACTTCAGGGAGTGACGATAATCTCAGAGAATTATTTTCCTTAGTTGCGCTTGAACGTAAAATTTATTTAGGGTCTTTTTAAGGTCATAGCAAACAATTGGAATGTGATAAATGTTCGACATGGATATAATCCTAGGATGGACTGGTTGTCAGATAATTATGCCACGACTCTCTGCAACGAGAGACAAATCTCTTTTCAACAGCCGGGTAGAGAGCCGTCCGACTTTTACGGGTTTTCGATGGGTAGAGGAGTACCAATAATATCAGCGCTGCAAGCCACAAAGTTGAAAAGGAAGAAGGGTACCACAACCTACCTTGTGTACCTAGGCGGAGAACCAGGAGCTAAGAAGACCGTTCAGGACGTGAAGGTAGTGAATGCATATGACGATGTTTTTCCAGAAATTTTGCCAGGAATGCCACCAGATCGTTACGTAGTTTTCACGATCGACTTAGAGCCGGAAACAACATAAGGGTGCAGGAGTATTTTCGAATATATATTTGAGATCAGAGTATCATCAGCTAGGAATCAAACTCGAAGACATACCTAAGATAGTTTTTAGAACCCGATATGGCCATTACGAATTCCTAGTAATGCCATTTGTTTTGACCAACGCCCAGCGGTATTCACGGATCTCATGAATAGGGTTATTTCACCCGTATTTAGATAAATTTTCCATAGTACTCATCAACAACATTCTCATTTACTCCAAGAATGAGAAAGAACGCGCAACAATTTTCCACGAATATCAGACCTACGATGTAACTAATGCAAGGATGGAGAAGCGATAGCCCATGTGTCACGACAACTTCGATTTTATAAAGTTGTGTATCCAACCTACGACCTAGAACTTACAGCTGTTGGGCACGCACTGAAAATTCGGAGACATCATTGTTATGGTATAAGGGTTAAGACCTTCACAGATCATAAGGAGTTGAAGTACTTATTCGAGCAGAATGAAGTAACATAAGACAAAGAAGATGGCGCGAATTAGATGAGACTTAAGATTGTGGTATCAATTACCATCTAGGAAAAGCTAAGCGTAGTAGACACGCTGAGTCGTAAGACTCCAACTAAGTTTAGGTATCTCTTCATCGAAGAAGAAACGCTTGTACGAGAATTCGAGATGATGGATATGGAAGTGCTCGATACATTAGCAACGATCACAGGTCGAACAGCGGCACTGGTAACAACACCAAATTATGAGGAAGAGTGATGAGAGACAGAGGAAAGAACGAGTTGATCAAAGAGCTATGACTGAGGATAAGAACGATGGTACCAGAGGATTATTATGAAACAACATAATACGATATCATCAGTAAAACTCCCGATATGTCATATGTAGCGCACCCAGGGTATATGAAGATGTATCCAGATCTAAGAAGAAATTTCTGGTGGAATGGACTAAAACGAAACGTTGCCTCGTTTGTGGAAAGACGTTTGGCTTATCAACAAGTAAAGGCTTTACATCGACGACCGTATTGATTGTCGCAGCCATTGGATGTCCCAGAATGGAAATGGGAAAGATAGAGCTAGGGATTTTGTGACAGGCTTGCCTAAGTCCAGAAAAAGAAACACTGCCGTCTAGGTAGTAATTGGTGGACTCACAGAATCAGCTCACTTTCTACCGATTAAGTTTACCTACTTGTCAGGGAAGTCAGCGCAGTCGAACGTCCGTGAGATTGTACATCGGCACGAAATACCAAAATCGATAATAAGATAAAAAAAAATGCCAAACTTACTTCGCGATCTTGGATCACGATGCGGAAGGAGTTAAGTACCGAGCTTAACTTCAGTATAGTTTTTTCGCCCTCAAACAGTACGATAATCCTAGAGAAACAATTTTGATACTCGTTATTATGCTAAGAACGATAGTATTAGATCCAAGCGCAAGTTGAAAAAAAAAATTATATCAAATTAAATTCGCATACAACGATAGTTATCGAGCTTCGATAAATTTTTGCATCGTACGAGGTCTTGTCTAAGAAGAAGCTTTACATAACTGCGCTATTATCGTAAGTTAAGGGATGGTAAGAAAGAATTTAGGATCAAATGCGGTTAATGAAATGATCGAGAACGTTCGGCATATCAGAAGAGAATAAAGGAAGCTCAAGGCCGACTGAAATCATACGCCAACGACCGTTGTGAGAATTTTTAAGTTTGAAATTGGAGATAAGTTTTTCTCAAGATTACGCCTTCAAAAGAAATCGTTAGATTCAACGTAAGGGTAAACTAATACCAAGGTTCTCAGGACCTTATAAGATTCTCGAGAAAATAGGACCGTTACTTATAGATTGGCCTTACCGCCAAATCTAGGAAGTGTCCCTAACATGTTTTCACATTTCACAGTTAAGAAAAAACACGTCTATAATCCTAAGCACATTATAAGTCAGCAAACGTTGCTCTTGAATCTGACTTAAGTTATGAAGAGAAGCCGATATCGATTTCGGATCGAAAAGCGCGAAAATTTAAGTAACCAAGTCGATTCGATTGGTAAAGATATTATAAGTTTATAACGAGCAAGAAGAAGCCAAGTGAGAGCTCGAAGAAGATTTCAGGAAGAAGTACCCCGAACAGTCTAAAGGAGATATGCAAATTTCGGGACGAAATTTTTCGTAAGGGGGTAGGATGTAATACCCCGGAAAATTTCTACTGCGTTAAAAATTCAAAGTTAATAATAATTATGGCTTTGCACGCCTAAGATTATGAAATTAAATTCTAAGATTCACGGTGAAATCCGTTTCCGAAAATAATTTCCGGAAATCGGACGAACGACTACTGCATTAGAGTTTTCACATTCGTTAAGTTTTTCGCCCGAAAACTCGGAATCGAATTCTGTCAGAATTTACATTCACTTTTTCTTCGAGATGAGTTCACCGGAGAAAGTTAATTTTTATGATTTTCCGGACGAAATTTGGACTGTGACGTCCCGACCTTTTTCTCGGATTTTTTGAAAAAACGAATTAGGTTTTCCGGGTACATAAATTATTTCCAATCTAACGGATGAATTAGATTTCGTCAATTCCGTAACTAACTAGGAAAGTATTTCTCGACTTTTAAAACGATGTTTAAGAGCCGGAAACGAGTTATTTCGATAATTTTTCCCTCGCCAAACACGACCCTAACGACTCACCTTACTTTTTGGATATTTCTTCTCACTTATGACTCACCATAGGTGAGTCATCACCTCCCCCTTATCTCCCCCATGTCCGCCACCTTCCACCCCATCTTCTCCCTCATTTTTCTTCTCCATTTTCATCCCACCATTGAAGAAAGCTTAAGGTTTCTTGCAAGAATTTCTCACAAGTTCATTATCATCCATCATTTTCCAATCTTCCTTCATTAAACCTCAAGGTAATCATCTCCTCTCTTGATCTATCCAAGTAGAATTCTTTTCTTTTGATTTTTCATAGTGACCGATTTTGGGTAGATGATGTAGAAGATGTTTTGAGCTTTAATTAATTCAATTAGATGTATTAGGGATTGATTTCTATGGTTAAAATTTGAAGAAAATCAAGAACCCTAATTCTAGACTATGACCGAAAATTAGGGTCTTTTAATAGGATGAATTAATTCATTAATTGATTGTATAATTGAGCTTAGGAGTAGTTTAATTGAGGATTGATGCAAAGATAATGGAAATCCCCTAACTAAATGATGAAAACCAATTTTAGGGGTTAAGGTTTCAACATTGGAATTCAATTAAAGATGTTGTAGGATTAATCAATGAATATTATATGTTGTAATGGACTTAGGAGTGATATAATGGTTTGAATCGATGAAGAAAACACCTCTCCTAATTGTTTGGTCACTACCGAAAATTTTGAGGAAATTAGGGGTTGTGTGTAGCTTGATTTAATCAATGTTATAGTGATAAATTAATGCTTCTAATGATATTAGATGATGATATTAATTAATTGGAATTTTTCTAGAATTTATTGTAAAACATAAGAGATGAGGATTTGGAATTAAACCGAGTTTGGTTAATGAGTTAAGGATATGGATCACTTATTAATGAATCTTATCGTTAAGTGAACAAGTTCGTAGTTGACGACGTGTTAATCCGAGTTATGAAATGATAGGTTATAATTGAAACCGAGAAATTAGGAACTGAATTAAGAACTTGATTTGGTTTAGTAATTGGTTAGATTGAACGACGAGGTTTTGATCGTCGTATTTATAGATGAGAAAAAAAAAAAAAAGGAGTTCTTCACGTATGGAAATACGTGTTGACTGCCTGTTGTATAATTTTCGTGAGAATTTAGGTACGAGAACATAAAACGAACCTAGGAAGTCACACGTCGATTTTTATCAAACCTTAGGGTTAACTTCGGCAGTTTTGCGACCCTTTCCGGAAACTGCTATATCTCTTAGCTCGTTTATCGGATTTGAGATCCGTAAATTGGAGAGTAAACTAGACTTCCTTGGCTTTCATTCGATATAGAGAACCTCCCCTGTTTCAGGGTACTCTGTTCTGGGTAGTCCTCAGAAGCTCTGCCTTGTGCAGTGAAGTTTCAAAACATAATTTCTTAAGTTGATTTCTTCTCAACTTAATTTCATTCGATCTTTTAAGTCGTTCAAAGTATCGACTATCATAATTTACTGACCTTAGCGTCAAGTAAGAGTTCTAATTGAGAAATGTTTGATTCTCGTTCCCGTTTAATTAAAAGAATCTAGAATAGCGTGCAAAGGCCTAAAAGCTTAAGAACATATGAGAACTAATTCAATTTCGATTTCGATTTCCGTTTTCTTTTATCGACTCGATGACTTATCGAAGTTATGATTATTTATGATGAAGGAGGAAGTCAGCACTCGGGATAAGACGAAGGATCTACGACAGAAAACTCGTGTTTTCAAAGTGATAATCATGTTTTCAAAGTGATAATCATGGCATGAACTATTTTGTATTTTATGTGAGTTCTCTTGTACCTTATGAGTTAATCAAAAGGAGTTAACTAACGATCGGCTTTGAGTTAGTCAAAAGGGGCTTTCCAAAGTTAGTGCACTTGTAGCCTGTGGTGTATGTGGTATCTTGTTGAGGGGTAGCCAGCCACGGTGAATTATGACTGGTCAAGATTTGAACGTAATATCTATGAAAAATGCTTCGAAGCTACTTTATGAATGAAATGCAAATGTTTAATAGGCACGGGCTCTTTTAAATGAAAACCCCGATGCGCTATAAAATGAGATGCCTGTTTATCTATACTTATGATTATATTTTCGGCAGTGTGTCCACTAAGTACTTTTGTACTTAGCCCTGCATATGTTTTCTAAATGTGCAGGTTGAAGCGACGGCAGCTGTGGACGGTTGAGTTAGGGTTGAATAGAAATAGGAAAGACTTGTATTCATATCTCACTTTTCCGCTGCTAAACTCTAAGACTTTTGTTGTATATATATTTAAATCATTGTAGCCTGAGTCCTATTTATAACTTAGAAGCTTTTGATGTATCTTGCTCGAGTAATCTTTCGAGATTAACTCTTTCCTTTCATTTACAAAGTCTTGTTCATTGAAGATAAGATGTAATGTATGTATGTTTATTCTTTCATCCCCCTTCTTTCCCGCTTCTTTAATCCAACCCCAGTCGCACCCCGGCTTCTGCCGTCCTACGGGATTTAGGGCTATGACACTTTAACTTCACTTTCTCCAACTTCTCATTTTTTTCTAGCAATCCACGACTCAAGATCCTATGTCTAGACAACTACAAAAGATGCAATTTCTTACTCCAATGATATCAGAGGTTAAACAACTTCAATTCTCATTTTCTCTAATGCTTCTTTAAATCCTTCCTCTTCCGAAAGGATAAATCCTAACTCGGAACTTTCTTTTCTACTTGGGGCATTGATGCGTCTTCGACTTTTGGGTCTTTTGGCCCTGTTTTTCTCTTCTTTTGTGTCTATATAAGTCGTATAGGGGAGAAAATAGGTATTCTGGAGAAGGAAGCTTGAAAATGGGCATATGAACGACTTATGGTCGAAATGGGCATTACTGAGACAAATCAACCCAAACTGCTAGAAATGAATCCCCCAGGACGAGAACTCGGCGATGTACCACTCAGAACACCTCTAAGCAGAGACGATCCCTGAAGAATTTTACCTGGTGTGAGGCTAACCGAAAGATGCAGTTAGTATGACCATGCCCGACATTAGCAGTCAGCAGCCATAGCCAAATATGGAAAGACGTGTGGAGGATATATTCAAAAGATTCTGGCGATTTCTGGTGATAAAAGGATTTGAAAAGTAGTAAAATCAACCCAATCGATCTCCAGTTGATGGCCAATCATCAATCAGATCAATCAAGGATCAAGCTAAATATGGAAGGTGAACACTCATGTCGGTAAGGTCGTGACAGACTGTCCCAATGAGCACATATGAGCTATTTATGGAAAAACGTGTGAAGGACCAAGGATGGAAGGTTCTTGCAAATATGAGATATCAACATCAAGAGAGAGATCAGTCAACCCAATCAATTAAGGCCAATCATCCCCAGCAATCATATCAATCACGACCATCTATTTATGGAAAGTCAGTCACAGGGATACTGTCAGACAACTGCGGCTAGGGTTAGACTGACGTCTCTCAACTATAAAAGTCCAGCAAGTGTGGCAAGTGGAGGGAGTTAGCACCACATCACACTTAGGACTAGATTCATCTTCTCTCATCTGCACCTTTAGTTAGTTTGTTGTTCTTCTTCCATTTCCAAACAATTTATTTGCTTTCGTATTTTAATTCCGTGTGACGAACTAAGCCAAGGCGTTTGCCTTAGGTATTTCTATATCAAGTATTTCGTATTTTATTCGATTCATATGTTCATTTCAATTCGTGTTTATGTATTTCATTATGTGCGAGTAATTCCCCTGGTGAGATTTTAGAGGCAGAAATGATTAATTGTTGATATGTGAGATATTCATGAGGCATTTGCACATTTGGTTGAGTCCAGTGATTCCGGAGAGATCTGTGCAGAAAATCATAAGCAGTCAAAACCTAGCGGGTTATCTCCGTTCGGTAAGGGTTGTACCATGCCAAGTAAAGGCCAAGGCATGACACACAACAATGTTCAGTATGCCTATGACCGAGTAGCTGAGCAGCGCCTTCAATGAAGTTGTAGATCTGGATGGCGAGGAACGGGCAATGGGATACTGTGTCCTTCCATGGTTATCGACTAATGGACTCACCTCATGCATTGTAGATACATCGATGACCGGTTAGATGTGTTACCAAAAATGGATATCCCGCGAGTTGTGTCCACTCTGTAGGTGCGGAGCCGGGAAGCTTGGAAGAGAAGGTTGGTGAGGGTCATACTTGGAGGGATCAGGTATGACTACTATCTAAGGAGGAGTGAAGCATGGCCTTATGACCGGGGTGAAGCGTGACCTTCGGACCAAGTGACCAAAAGGGACTCAACCATCCCAAATGTAGAGTATAGACTCTTGAAACGTCCCAATATCTTTTGGCCACGCCTTGAGTTTATGTGAAGCATGGACGGATCTTTAGTATGCCTATGACCGAATACACGTATCAACAATAACCATGATCTAATCCCAAATCTTACCCCTTTTGTTTTTTATTGTTTTCAAGTTTATTTGTGCAAATAAACAGATTGAGACCGTGACAACCCAATTTGCGCACCCGAAGAGTAAAGTAGTTCCTCACTCTCCGTGGGATCGACCCTAGCTCACCGCTAAGACTAACCAGTCCAGTTATGGGCATAGGAGCATGTACTGTCCATCTGGGGCATACACAAGTATTTTGATCATACCATACGACTGGTGCGTGTCAAAATTGTCGCCGTTGCCGTGGAGTGACGCGTAGCAATTTTACTCTTCACATTGCATCTTCCGCTTACTGTATCACGCATGATAACGAGACGCGGGGTAGTAGCCACCATCTCCTAGATCCCCTATCAGTTGGTATTCCTCGTACTGACTGATCTGAATCTGAAGCCCGGAGGTATACTGAAGAATATGGAGATATTATTTCTCCTATTAACGAGCGGAAGAATGTCTAGCTTGAGACAATAAACAAGAGCACTGACTGGGTAATATAACTTGACTCAACAACATCCAATCAATTTAATAATTATATAATGCACAATATCAAGAAATCACTATTCATGTCACACATCTTGTTTTCCTTGATTTCTCTAGTCAAACGAACTCAGAAAATTACGAGATTAATTCTCAATCGGGTTTTAATATCATAATTCATTCACATACAGACTTTCACATCAGGAATCGAACATTCACAGATAGGTAAATGATCGACTTCGATAAATAGATGGAAAAAGAAAATTTTTCTAAATATAATTAAATATTCTAGAAAAATTCTAGAAAATTAAATAAATTCATTTAATCACAATTATTGACTCGGAACTCATTCAAGACTTAGTTATTAACTCATGTTGACTCGACTCTGCTCGATTATTCTTTGGAAAATAAAAGTTATTAGATCTAAATGAAAATAATTTCATTTTTCTTAAAATAAGTCAAAGACTTCAAATATGAAATCGGATTTAAATCCGAACTCTTAATAAAAATTCTTCGGAATAAAGTTTACGTTATTTTTTTCGTAAAACGTGCCAGTATTTATCGTAACACATGCACGTTCTCGGAAACTTACCAACTTGGCAAAATTGACTTAAAATAATTCTTTTTATCTATTAATTCAATATATTTTCCTTATTCTCATTTTTAATTTAAGAAAACTCGATTTTCATTCTTAATTTCATTAATTGATAACTTCCACATACTAACTCAGATTCAAATGATTCAAAAAGCGAACTTAGCTATTTTTATACCAATTTCATCATCTAATTATCGATACACATCATACTAGAATGCAACATAAAAAACCATCAACTCCATCTACTTGTATGGTTCGAAAATTTTCAAAAAAAATTCATAAAAATTCATACTTCTCATTTTCTCAATCAAATATGCATATCTTATCATAAATCTTATCATCCTAACATCATTTACTCAAGAACATCACAAAATCATCAACTACACATATATATACATAAATCGACATTTTCAAGGAATCAACAAATAATTCATACTCTTCATTTCATCAATTTAGCATGCATTTTCCATACTCTAATCAACATATAACATCCCGATTCATACATCAAGATAATCAAGACAAAACTTCCAATTTTTAACCTATAACCTTCAAAATTTTTGAAGAAAAATAGCAAGAAATTCGATTTCTTTTAATTGATAACATAAACATCCTTAGATTAATTTCTAAAGCTCAAATCCATCATCAAATCCATGTTATGATCCAACACATGAAAACCTCTAAAAACTATAAAATTTTCGGTACAAATAAGAATGAATTGATCAAAGTTTTAACCTTTATTTTTATGTACTCAAACCACTGAAAATCATCACCCTTAGGTTATAAACTTATTCATCAATCTTCCTAACAAAAATTTCGCTTTTCCTCCTCTTATTCCCTTCGATTTTCATGAAGCAAATTAGGGAAAAATTCTTTTCCTTTAACTAGTTGTGGCAGAGAATCTTTCCCCGGGTAATCGTGGCAGAGAATCTTTCTCTCGTGGCAGAGATCTTTCTCTCGTGGCAGAGAATCGTTGCGTAGTTAATCGTATATCCAATCCATTCCAAGGATTATGTCCATGTTTAACATTTTCATCGTACTCAGATTTGTTCGCTACAACCTACCATGTGACCCTTGTCCTTATTCTGCTCTTGATCCTTAATCATGAATGCCCTTGGATGCTACTGGTCCGACTGTTGAGACTGTTGTTGCGGATGTGCTTGAATAGCTCTCAAAGGTTGGGGCTGATTATATTGGTTAGCTCCTCCCGATTGCAACGGTTTCGGGCAATATCTTTTCACGTGCCCCTATGTCCGCAATTAAAGCACACGCCAGTGCCTGCTTGATAAACTCCAGAGTGCATTCCATTACACTTAGAGCAGGTAGGAACAATGATTTTTCCTTGGTTAATGTTTGTCTATTGTCCCTGCCACTGTCCCTGTTGGTTATTTCCCTTCCATTGTCCTAATTGGTTATTCCCTTGCCACTGCCCTGATTGGTTATTCTGATTTGGCTGTTGAAAGCCACGCCGATTTCCACCCTGGTTTCCTTGATTATTGTTGTTGTGATGATAGTAGCCACTGTTGTTTCCTCCTTCTCATTTCATTTTTCCTTTATAGTTGCTGTTATTGTTGTTGGAATGGTCTTGAGTTGGAGCATGGGTTGGTGCTAGTACGGGTATTGTAATCTTTCGTTCGTCCGGCAAAACCGCTTCCATCTCTAGGGCTCGCTCTAGTATCTCAGTGTAGTTCAGTCCGCCATGACTGGCTAATGCCACTCCAAGCTCGTGCCTTAGTCCTCCACGGAATTTCTTTGCTATTTTTCCTCCGTATCCACCTGCTCAGGTGCATACCTCGACAATTCACAAAAGATTGCACCATATTCAATCACTGACATCTTTCATTACTTCAGATTATAGAACTCTGCTTTCTTCTTTGCTTTATAGGTTTTTGGAATGTACTTGTCGTAAAATGCTGCCTTAAACTCATCCCAAGTAAACTGAGCTAGATGCTCTGTCGGAATAACTTTCTGCCTAGCTTCCCGCCAGAAATCAGCTGGTCCGGTGAGTTGAAACGTAACACACGAAATGCGCTCCTCATCAGTACATCTGAGAAGTTTAAAAATTCTTTATGTAGCTCTTACCCAAAGCTCAGCATCGCTCGAGTTTCCTGATCTATTAGAAACAGGTGGATTTCTTTGAGGAAAAGATCCTCTATGTCATGACGTAGTGGTGGTGGGGTGGAGGGGTTTCCTGAGGTCCTCAATCCTCCTCCCTCTCGTCCTGACCACGACCACGACCACGATCACGACCCAGCGGTCTACCCCTTCTACACCCTCGTCCGTTATTCTCTGCTCTCGGAGGCATTTTAAAACTAAGAAAAATAAGAATTCTCATCAACTCCATGCTTTAAGCACTCACCTACTCAATAAGGAATTAACTTACCTTAATCATCTAGCAATTTCTCAAATTGCATACAAACATTCTGTATAAAGAAAAATATTCGAAATTTCCAACTCTTAGCTTGGAATACTCAATCTTCTCGAAGAAAATACTAACTTAGAGTTAATCAAATACTCGAACGGTTCTAATAAATATAACAAAGTTGACTCCAAAGAGACTTTGTTCATGTCACTCCCACGCAAGTGACATTTTCTTTTATTCGCTTTTGATTCTCTTGATTCTGTTCTTCCCGTTCTGATCGCGTCTTTTGAGTCATTTTGTTCGGAAACGACTCACGCTTCATAAAAGCTCTATGTTCTCATAGAAATTGGGAAAGCCTTTAAAAACTCTATATTTCTCTAAGGCCAACATACATCTTGATAAAAAGGAATTATAACTCAAATAATTCCGATAAAATAATTCAACCATCTCATGTTGACATGTATCTCAATCAAAGGACATTATAACTCACATAATTTCATCTAATACCACAAAGGTATAACAATCATACTTTAATCATTTCATACTTTTACTCAGCAAAAGTATAACTATCATACTTCAATTAATTCATTCTTAGTACTCAACAAAAGTATATCTCATACTTCAATCAATTCATACTTGGTACTCAACAAAAGTATATCTCATACTTCAATCAATTCATAACTATCATACTTCAAACCTTACAAAATAGTAACACTTTTGAAACCATTCTTTTCTTCTTCGGTTGAGTCGACGTAGCTGGAAGTTGATTTGGCATCTGAATTCTTAAGTTTAGTGAAACGAACTAAACTTTAATTTCTCAAAAGAAGACTCAGGTACAGAGCAAAAACAATTGCTCTGATACTGTCACAGCCCCAAATCCCGAGGGACGGCAAAGCCGGGGTGCGACTAGGGGTTGGATTAAAGAAGCGGGGAAGAAAGGGGAATATTTAACTGAATAGATGCATTAATCAATAATAATAAACAAGATGATATCTATGAACTGATTTCATTAACAAAAGAGAGTCGATCTCGAAGGATCGCTCGACGAAGTTGTTATCAGAGTAGACTAGTGTAATGCCCCGTAAATTCCTTACGTTCTAATATTTAAAGTTAATTAAATAAGTGGCTTTGCACGCCTAAGTTTATAATTTTTGAATTCTAAGGCTAACGGTCGAATCCGTTATTAAAAAAATAAATTACAGAAGTCGGCTAGCCGACTACCGTATTTAGGGTTAAAGCATACGAAAAATTTTTAGTTTATAAACTAAGAACGGAAAACCGTCTAATTTCTACGTTTAGAAAATTGCGATACGAACACGCCGGGAAAGTTTGATTTTATGTTTTTCCGGACGAAACTCGGACTTGTCGTCCCGAGTTTTTGTCAAAATAAATTTTATAAATTTATTTTCTAATTAAGTTCATACGTTAGAATCTTTAAGTCAAATCGAATCGCGACGATTTTGTACCGAACAACGTTTTTCATCGTTCGTTTTCCCGTAACGTCGGATCGCGTCGGAAAAACGTAACCCTCCAAATTTCTGCATGGACAGCCGCCACCTCACCTTAATTAGGTGTCAGCATGCATGTGTTGACTTAGTTAAACTAATGACACCTACAATCACCTTTACACATGTCAAATTTTTCATTATTTCATCATTTACAACAAAACAATTTCCATCCCTCTCTCTCCACTCTCTCTCTCGGCAGCCCTCTCCCATTCATCCATCTTCATTTTCTTCATCTCCTTCATCCACCATTGAAGACCCTTCAAGAGCTTGAAGAAATCATACAAGTCCTTAATTCATCCAACAAAACACCATACATCCTTTGTTAATTCTTTAGGTAATGATCTCCTCTCCAATCCTATCCAATTAGTTTTCCTTTTCTTTTCTTTTTCCTTCTTGTTCGAAATTTTTAAGGTTATAGGATAGATGAATTGATCTTAGAATGATTAAATTAGATATGTTAGATATGATAATTGGAGATTAAAATGGAACAAAAATAAGAAACCTAACATCTATGTTAATGCAGAATTTTTTGGGAAAATGTAGAATTTCTAATTTTCTTCTTTTGATCATGGATTCATGTTTAGTAGATGCTTAATTAGTATTTGGAATGAAAAGGGATTGAAAGCCCTATGTTATTATGAAATTTAATTAGGGTTTGAAGTATAAATTAGGGGTTTTTGCATGTTAATTGATAATAGAATTGCAATTGATTAATTGGTAATATAAGAGTATGTTTAGTAAATAAATGTTGTTAATTTGAGAAGAAAATCATCCCCTTAAAGTATGTATGAAATCAGAAAATTTATAAGATAATTAGGAGTTTATACATGTTTAATATAAATGATGAATGGTTAGTTGAATATTGTTGCAAATTATATTAGTTGATTATAGAAGTTAATTGGAAATTTTCTAAAAATGTTTAATGGAATGTAAGAGACAAAAATTACAATATAAACTGAGTTATAATGATGTTAAGATATGTTTTCATGCATGAAAACGGTTCACATTAGACATAGTTTAACGTCGTAAAATTTGAACGAAAACCGACGACTTTTGGAAATCGCGTAAGAGACGAATATCTAGTTGTAACTAATAATCGGGAAGTCGGATGAAATTTTTAATTTGATATTATTGTTTATGATGAAATTTAGAACAACTTTCTAGTTGACATCATAAGCATCCGAGTTGATATAATATGGGTTATAGTTGTAATCGAGAACTAGAACGCGTTTGGATTTCTTTGTTGGTATAGTACTTGTTAGTTGAAATAAGACGTTAGAACGTCGTGCCTTTGAGTAAGTTGAGAAGGAGTTTTTCACGTACGGAGGTACGTGATGACTGCCTTAAGAGTTCAGTTTCTAAAAAAGTTGAATACAAGAATTTAAAACGAACCTAAAACGTTATACGGCGAACCTATCAAACAATTAGGGTTTTCACGGCAGTTTTGTGACCCCTGCCGGAAACTGTAATATCTTCCAACTCGTTTATCGGATTTGTGATCCGTAAATTGAAGTGCGAACTAGACTTCCTAAGTTTTCTAATGGTACAGGGCTCACCCCCTGTTTCCAACTCCTCTGTTCTGGACAGCCTCCAGAGTTACTGGACTGTGTAGTGAAAATTCAGTTTCTTGTTTTCTAGGTTGTTTAGTTCACAACTTAGTTTCTTTTGATCGTTTAAGCCGTTTTATCTAACGAACATCTCCCTACTGACCTTAGAGTCAAGTATAGAACCTTGAGTGATGAAAACCAGTCGAGATCTTATATCTTATCCTTTCATTAAAGAAGTAATAAACGAGAAATTTCATAAATCGTTCAAAGAACTAAAATATAAATTGCCTAAGTTGATTCTTTCCAACTTAGTTTCTTATAATCCTTAAAGTCGTATTAAGACATCGACTACCTTCTCTACTGACTCGAGAGTCAAGTATGAGATCTTCCAAGTTCTAAACGAGATTGGTACAAGTCTCGTTTCCCGTTTAAGTAAAACGAATCTAGTAAGCGTGCAAATGCCTAAAGAATGAAACAACCAAAACTTCTTCGATTCTCTTTCTTCGAGTATCTTTTACGAACCGTTTTTAAGTATATTTTATTTTACGATGAAGGAGAAAGCCAACTGTAGAGAAAGAACGAAGATCCAATCTTGGAAGCTTTTGCGTATAAGTTCTGTATTTACAAGGTGGGCTTTTGTCTATATCAAATAAAATGTAGGTTTTTCCACAACTCGAAAGTATTATTTATCGTTTTAATAATTGTGTTTTCAAAGTGATAATCTTGGCATAAACTGTTTCAACTATTTTTATGTGAGTTCTCTTGTACCTATCTGAGTTAACATTCGTGTTTTCCAGATTTCTGAGTTAACCTTCGAGTTTTCCAGACTTTTAGAGTTAATCTAACTAGGTTAACTAACGATCGGCTCTGAGTTAGCTGCTAAG
Organism: Schizonepeta tenuifolia; assembly: GCA_029490685.1. Taxonomy (NCBI): domain Eukaryota; kingdom Viridiplantae; phylum Streptophyta; class Magnoliopsida; order Lamiales; family Lamiaceae; genus Schizonepeta; species Schizonepeta tenuifolia. The sequence goes on from CM055959.1 coordinate 75,874,363, forward strand.
TGCTTTCCAGAATTAGTGCACTTTGTAACCTGTGGTGTATGTGATATCCTGTTGAGGGGTACCAACCACGGTGAATTAGTATTGGTCAAGATTGAACATAACATACTCTAAAAATGCTTGCGCAAGCTGCTTTATACAAATCAGTCAGAAAATGTTTAGTAGGCACGGGCCTTTTTAACAAAACCCCGATGCGCTACGATTATAAAATGCCAGATTATTTATACTTATGATTATGATTTCGGCATCGTGCCCACTAAGTACGTTTGTACTTAGCCCTGCATTGCTTTCTAAATGTGCAGGTTGAAGCGACGGTGAGCGGCGACGGTTGATGTTGAGTCAAAAGATAGGATGCTTAGTTAGAACCCTTCCGCTGCCAAACTCTGTATTTCTTTTTAAGATGTACTTTTGAACAACTCAGTAGTCTATGTCTGTACATATGAACTTAGTTTCTTTTTGTACTTTTGTCGAGTAATCCTTAGGGATTAACTCTTCTTTATATTTCAAAGTCTTACTCATAGTTTATCGATGTTTTCATGTATGTTTAGTCAATTAGCCCCCTTCTTCCCCGCTTCTTTAATCCAACCCCAGTCGCACCCCGGCTTCTGCCGTCCCTCGGGATTTGGGGCTGTGACAACTAGGTTTAAAGTATGAAACTTAAACCAAAAAGTTATACAACAAAAAGTGAAGTAGTTTGCAGTGGAAAAAACGTAGAACTGAATACACTATTCTTCATTCCTATATACAACCTCTACTCAACTTCCGCCGTCTTCGTCACTCAACCTGCACATTTATAAATACATGCAGGGCTAAGTATAATCATACTTAGTGGGCACAGTGCCAAAAACATATCATAAGCTTATAGATTAATCAGGCATTCTCAAAGTAACACAACGGGGTTTTCCTTTCAAAGGCCCGTGCTTACTAAACATTTTCTTTTCATAAACATAGCTTGTAAGCATTTTACTGTTGTTACGTTCAACTTGTCCAACTTCTATTTCAACGCCGGGGAGAGTTAACATCTCTCGCGCACAATCCTCACCGTAGCTGGCTACCCCTCAACAGAGTACCACACACATCGGATACCGTGTACACTAACTCTGGAAAACCCTTCCGGTTAACTCAGAATCTGATCGCTTAGTTGGCGAACCAACTCAGAATGGCACAAAAGAACTCACAAAAACAAGTTCTTTTATGCACTGATAATCATTTAGAAAACGCACTTATAAAGCAATAAGTAAACATTTTTGAGCAACGCTCACTTGATTTTGTTATATAGAAAAGTCCAACTTAACTGGTTACAGAACAAACACGAATTTCTGTCTTCGGTCTTCCGTCTTTTCTTCTAATTGCGACTTCCTCCTTCTATCACAATCAAACATGCTTTAGTAAATCGGTCAAGACAATTAAAGAAAAAGCAATTTGAATTCGGTTAAGTCCTTTTAGGCGTTTGCACTTTAACTAACCTCTTTAGGTTTAAAAGAAACGAGATTCGGACACATCTCGTTTAGAACTAACTCGGTTCCTTACTCGACATTTAGATTAGTTAAAGACGGAAATCGATAACTCTTAACGACTTAAAAGTTCTTAAAGAATTAAGTTAAAAAGAATTCAACTTAAGAAAATGAGTTTTAGAAATTTTCTGCACAAGGCAGTAGGCCTGGAGCTTCTACAGAACAGAGTATTTCGAAACAGGGGATGTGCCATATGTCAAAAGAAAGATACGGATGTCTAGTTTACTGTCTAATTTATAGATCTCGATTTCGTTAAATGAGCTAAGAGTTATGACCGTTTCCGTGAAGGGTCGCAAAACTGTCCGTGAAACCCTAATCGTTTTAAAACTCGACGCACGATTCCCTAGGTTTGATCAATGCTATACAACCTTTATGGCACGAAATTTCTATCAACTTGACAGTCAAAACACACAATCATTTAACGAGATCAATTTCACGTTCCTCGATTAAAATACGACGAGCACTTCTCGTCTTTTCAACTAATCAATTACACTTAGCAATTTCATTTCCAATTTAATTCAATTTTAATTCTCGACTTCTATTTCATAACTTTAATGAAATCATCATCAACTACATTCATGCTTCTTAATCATCAATTAACTCAAATCAATCAACATATACTCATAATCATCAAACACGTCGTTTTTATCGAGCAACAAACATCGTTGTCGATTTTCTTAAACATTTTTATAAAATCTAAGAAATTTAAACTAAGCACATATAATCATGCATATCATCAATACATCAATCATATCCTCAATCGGAAACATACAAATCCTCGTTTTCTCATTTCATTGATTTCAAACCTACTTACTTTCTTTGATTCTTGAAGTTCTACTAATCCGATCCAAACCAAATTAGTTTCTATTATCTTTTTACTCAATAATGATCATCTTAACACATTAACATCATCGAAACTATTACTTAACCAATTCACATCATTTTTATCGGTTTATGAACTCGATTCTTGTAATACTTCGATCTTTTATACCCTTAGAGAGCATATTAAATAACCTTATAAGTTTAAATGATGAGATTTGAGGAATAAGTTTTTTTCTAAATAAGTAGAAATGAGTAAAACGATCGAAATGCCATTATGTGTTTTTACGTGAGATTATCTGTTTCTATATCTTGAAATGATAATGTGATGCATATATTGAGCTTATTTGTATGAGAATGAGTACGAGTATGATTTTCAGAGATTTCCGAGGATTTTGATTTGAAGTGAATAGTATTGATAACCGAGAAATCACTATTCATCGATAAACTTAGAATAGATTTTAATTAGAATCTCTGAACCTAGAATTGATTCTAAGATCATTGAGATAAGATAGAAGCTTATCCGAGATTATTTGAGAGAGTTACAAGAATTTAATTTTTAAAGGATTAATAAGCCGATTAATTTTTAGGTTCTCTTCGTTATTGGAATTTTAGACTTAAAAATTAGATAATCGGAATATTTGAACTATTTAGTGAGATGTGAGATAGGTTTGAGATGCTTTTAGTGTCGAAAACGAGACGAGGAGAGATTAGATCCGTTTTCAGCATAAATGGAATAATACAGACTTTTTATCCGGAAAGCTTTTACGACCGGGTAAATAATATCTGTAATAAAATAATGGGTAAATCCCTCTCATCTCTCTCCCTCTCCACCGACTTCTCTCTCTATCTCTCCCTAATCTCTCTCTCTCCTAGCATATTTTCAAAACCTACTAAGTAGGTTTAATCATGAATATTCTCTATGTCACAGCCCCAAATCCCGAGGGACGGCAGAAGCTGGGGTGCGACTGGGATTGGATTAAAGAAACGGGGAAGAAGGAGACTAACTGAACTAAACATACATAAGAGACATCATGCATACTATAAACAAGACTTTATTTACATAAAGGAAGAGTTAATCTCAAAAGATTACTCGACAGAAGTACACCGAAAGAAACTAAGTTAAGACAGATCTTAGTCTACAGTGATAACATATCTGTATTTCAAAAACACTAGAGTTCTGCAGCGGAATTTGTGGTTCATACTAACTACAGTCTTCCGAAGACAACTTTATTCAACCCTCGCCGCTTCCATCGCTACAACCTGCACATTTAGAAAACATATGCAGGGTTAAGTACAAAAGTACTTAGTGGGCACGTTGCCGAAAACATAATTCATAAGTATAAATAATCTGGCATTTTATAACCGTAGCGCATCGGGGTTTTGTTGAAAAGGCCCGTGCCTACTATACATTTTCTGACTGATTTGTATAAAGCAGCTTGCGCAAGCATTTTTAGAGTATGTTATGTTCAATCTTGACCAAAGCTAATTCACCGTGGCTGGTTACCCCTCAACAGGATACCACATACACCACAGGTTACAAAGTGCACTAACTCTGGAAAGCGCTTAATAGCTAACTCAGAGTCGATCGAAAGTTAACATCCTAGCGGTTAACTTAAAAGTCTGGAAAACCCGAAGGTTAACTCAGAAATCTGGTAAACCCGAAGGTTAACTCAGATTGGTACAAGAGAACTCACATAAAATAGTTGAAACAGTTTATGCCAAGATTATCACTTTGAAAACACAATCATCAAAGCGATAAATAATACTTTCGAGTTGTGGAAAAACCCACATTTTATTTGATATAGACAAAAGCCCACCTTTACACTTTACAGAACTATTTATCGAGTTTCCGTTCTTTAAACGTCTGTCCTTTCCTCGAACTGACTTCCTCCTTCATTGTACAAGAATTATACTTAAAACTCGGTCGTAAAAGATTAAAGGAATCGGAGATTCGAATTAGGTTTTTAGTCGTAGTCCTTTTTATTCTTTAGGCATTTGCACGCTTCTAGAGTCTTTTAAATTAAACGGGAACTAGACTTTAATAAATCTCGTTAGAACTTGAAAGATTTTTTACTCGACTCTTAGGTCAGTAGAAAAGATAGTCGTTAACTCATTACGACTTAAATGATTGAAAGAAACTAAGTTGTGAAGAAAACAACTTAGGAAACTAAGTTTTGAAAAACTCACTGCGCATTACAGTAGTTCTGGGGGCTGCCCAGAACAGAGTATTTAGAAACAGGGGAAGTTCCCTGTTTCGTTAGAAAGCTTAGGATGTCAAGTTTACTCTCCAATTTACGGATCTTAAATCCGATTACCGAGCTAGGAGATATTACAGTTTCCGGAAAGGGTCGCAAAAACTGTCGCGGCTAACCCTAACGGCTTGATAAAATTCGACGTATGACATCCTAGGTTTGTTCTAAGTTATCGAATCTACATTTTCACGTTTTTATAGATTCACGGCAGTCAACACGTACTCCCGAACGTGATGAACTCCCTTTCGATCTTGGCTATAAGCATAATGTTCCAAACTATCGGCTTTAAAACTAACCATGTACTATACCATATCAAGTTATTATTTCTCATTTCTAGTTCTCGATTATATCTACAACTCATCAATTAATAATTCGAAAGCTCATGACATCAATTACATAGTTGTTCCAAAGTCCATATTAAGCATTATTAACAAGTTAGAAACTTAACTCGACTTTTCCATTATTAACTACGATCGCTTGATCGTCTCTTACATAATTTTCAAAGTTATCGGATTTCATTCATATTCTACAACATTAATCCTCATCTATCGTAGATCATTTATACGTATATCATTATCTTATATCATCAATCAATCAAGATTTAATTCGAGTTCTTAGTCTCTTAGAATTTCCATAATAATTTTAGAAAATTCTAATTAAATTCATAACATCATCTATTGTCATTAGAAACCATATTCTATCATTTAATCATCAATTAAACCAAACTATATCAAACCCCTAATTAATACCTAAAAATCGGCATTACCCTTTTATTAGGGAGGGGTGTTTTTCTTCTCCAATTAATCCATTAATACAATTATACTACTACAACAACATATATTAATCCAATTACTATACCATTTCATCATTAATTCAAAAACCCCTAACTCTAACCCTAGCTAATTTTCTGTCCACTTCTAGATCATAGGGCTTTTGATTTCTCTTAATTTAATTCATCAATTAAACAACATCTAAGCTCAATTATACTATCAATTGAAGAATTAATCCACCCTATCTTATTACCCTTAATTTCGGTCCATAATTAGTAGTTAGGGTTCTTCATTTTCTTCAAGTTTTAACCATATAATCAATCCCTAATACCTCTAATTACTTAATTAAAGATCAAATCATCTATTCTACGTCATCATAAATTTCGATCCACACTAGAAAATAAAAAGAAATGGAAATTAATTGGATGGAATAGTAGAGGTGGTAATTACCTTAAGATTTAATGAAAGATGAAAGGTTTTTGGATGGTTGATGATCAAGATAGGTGAAAATCCTTGCAATTAGCTTGAAGCTTCTTCAATGGAGATGAAGAAATGGAGATGGTGAATTGTGATGTGAAGGTGGCGGATGAAGGGTGGAAGAAAGAAGGATTTGTAGCTTAATTTAACTAACAACAATATAATAACATTAGTTAGTTAATAGGTGTAAAGTAGGTTTAGTGTTTGAACATTAGGTGTCCTATAAATAATAATATATAAAATGAAAAACTTCAAGCTTATGTGTGTATATATGTCGGCTGTTTTTTAGAAAATAGGAGGATAATACGTGCTTTTACGGCGCGATACGACGATACGGAAATCGACGTATGAATAACGTATTTCGGCACAAAATTGTCGAGTCCCGATTCGACCATAAATTCTAACGTATTTTTACATACTCGGTAAAAATATTTAAATTCTAATTTCCGACAAAAACTCGGGACGTCACAGTCCGAGTTTCGTCTGGAAAATCATAAAAACGAACTTTCTTGGGCGAGTTCGTATCGCGATTTCGTGAATGTAAAAATCAGACGGTTTTTCGTTCTGAGTTTAAGAACTAAAAATTTTTCGTACGCGATAACCCTAAATACAGTAGTCATCTAACTGACTTCCGTAATTTATTTTCAGAAACGGATTTCACCGTTGGTTTTAGAATTCAGAATCGTAAACTTAGGCGTGCAAAGCCATTTTTATTATTAACTTGAAATTTTTAAGACTGTACGGAAATTCTGGGGTATTACATCCTACCCCCCTTGCGAAAAATTTCGTCCCAAAATTTGCTTATCCTCATTAAACAGCTTGGAGTACTTCATACTCAACTCTTTTCCGAATTCCCACATGGCTTCCTCTTGCCTGTGATGATCTTACAACGTTATTACTAATCGTCTCGACTTGCTTCTTAACTTTCACGCTTTTCGATCCAAAATCGATTGCGGTCTTTCCTAAACTTAAGTCAATTTCGAGATCAACGTCTTGCTGACCAACTATGCGTATAGAATCGAACGTACATACTTCTTCTCAAAATGAGATATACATAAAATAAGTATTTCATAAATTTGGCGATAAAGCCATAATTGTTCGCATTGGAAGCTATCTTTTCCAAGTTATTTGCTAATTACATGGTATAAATCCTTGTCGAAGTTTTAGGCTCGCCACGATTCCAAAATTTCTCATTAATGGAGAAATCGTAAGGAGTTTTATTTGCCTCCTCGATTTTAGGTTTGAATTCTTGCATATACTTAAGACTTTCGTCTTTGCTAAATTCTTCTTTTTTTTATTTTTTTTATCACGCCTCGGATCTATCGATTGATCTTGATCATTTTACTGATCGTTTATGGTCTCTAAGCTCTTGCTTTTACTTGTCTTATATGAATAAAACGGTTATCTGAACTCCTTCTTTGACATGGTCTCGTAAGGTGTAAATACTTATCGTAGTTTATTAGCTATTGTTATAGCAATTCGATGATGGCGAGGTGTTTTCTCAATTTCGCTCTTAAGGCTAATATTTTCGTTCTTAGCTTGTCGACGAGTATCTAAATCGTTTTCTCGTATTGTTTATTTAACTGAAGGTGAGAAACATACTAAAATTAAATTTTGCTATCACTCTCTTCTACATCGCGACCTACAAAAATCTCGTTGTTATAAAGTCGTAACTATATCCTTCCATTTCTGTTCTGGAATACCTTAATGGTTATAACAACTTGTAAAGTCGTCAGTGAAAGGCTTTCACTTTCTTACAAGCTAAACATTTTCCTATTATCGTGGTAACGTCTCGTCTTACTCTATTCCACCGCCGATCCTTTCTTACGTTTTAAAATTTGCTATCGTTGGAATACTAAGTCCATTCTTTCATTTCTAGTATAATACTTATTGCTTTGGAATTATCATCTGATTTATCCACTCTTATCCTTAGCCAAAGCTTCTCGATCGACTCGTCCTTTCTCTAGGTACTTATATCTTTCTCGTAATTTTGGTCTAGCTACTAGTGCCGTTATTTGAGTTGCGATCGATGTTGATGCATCGTGCGTTCCTATATCCATTATCTTGAATCCTTGTGTAAGCATTGCTTCTCCGACGTAAAGATACATAATTTTAGTTGGAATCTTACTACTCCGCAGATCTATTCTTACGCTCAGCTTTTCCTAGATGGTAATTTACTTTATGATCGTAATGTTTTACTAGTTCGAGCCATCTCCTTTGTTTTAAGTGAATTCCTTTGCTCGAATACGCACTCCAAACTTTTGTAACTGTGAAGATCTCAACTCTTACACCATATAATGGCGTGTCCATAATTTCCAATGCATGTTCTACGGCTGCAAGCTCTAAGTCGTAGGTTGGATACTCAATTTCCTAAGGTTAACGTCTCGCGAAACCTAAGCTGTCACTTTCTCGTCCTATTTTAGTACACATCCGAACCCATTCTTCGATGCTTCTGTTCATACCACCTATTCTTTATTTGCGTCGGTAGGAGCTTATACAGGTACGATGGTCAGTTTTCTTAAGCGTTATAACTCATCTAACACTGGTTCGCATACTTGCGCTTCTTTTCCTTTCTACGTAATGGTGTCGCAAGCCTCTAGTAATCGTAGAATATTCCTAAGTGTCTATTAGCACACTCTTCCGATGATAGTTGTCCAAACCTAGGAAATTCCTTATTCCTTTGGACTGGTAAATGATTTCCATCTGAATATTGCCTCTACCTTGGCAGAAATCTATCTTAATGTCTTCTGTCGATACTATATATCCATGAAGCATTACCTCCTTCGATTGGACTCGCTCTTCTGAATTTGGCATTTATTTCTTAACTCTAAGCGTTCTAGCACTATTTGCAAGTGTTCTTCGACTTCTTTTTATTCGCAGCGTAAATAAATTGTCGTCAAAGAATACTAAAATGTATTTCTTTAACTATAGGTTTGAAACGCTATTCATGAGATTCGTAAATACTATGGGAGTGTTTGTCAACTAAATGATGTAACTATTGTTCCGTAATGACCATTTCTGGTTCGGAGAATAGTTTTGGGGTATAACTCCCGTTTATTCTTTAACTAGCGATGCTTAGACCTTAATTCTATCCTCGCAATACATTTGTTTCTCTTAAGCTTATCGAAGGGGTCTTCTATTCCCATTTAAGGATATTTATTCTTAAGAGTTATCTTATTTTACTTGCGATAGCCCATTAATATTCTTATAGAATCGTTCTTCTTTGTGATAACATCACAGGTGTTTTTCCCATGATGAAAATTTTTTGTTTATTGAAACCATTATCTAACAACTCTTGCAGTTAGATCTTAAGCTCTTCTAATTCTTTTGGTACCATTCTATTTAAGGCCTTAATTTGGGAGCTGCTCGTAGTTCTAAGTCGATCGTAAAACCTACACGACTATCTAGTGATAAACCAGATAATATTTCTGGAAAGATAACATTTCCATATTCGCTCATAACACTTACGTTTGAATGATCTTCTGGATCCTGGATCTCCAACTAGGTATACAAAATAAACGGTCGTATTTTCTTCTTTATCAGCATTTTAGCTTGTAGGGCGGATATATAAGTATCCTCTTGCCATCGAAATTTTATAGAGTTCTGTTGGTTTCCAACTCGGGGTTTAAAAAAAGATTTTTCTCTCATTGCAGAGAATCGTGGTAATTCTCAAAACAACTAATCTATTCCTAAAATTATATATATCGAACATCATATTAATGTCCCAATTGTTTGTTATGATCCTAAAAGACACTAGATTAGATTTCTATGCTTAACGAAACTAAGGGATCAATTCTCTGAGACCATCAACACTAACGGTGAAACGCCGAGTTGTTCCTATTTTACGATTAGAGCGGTATAGTCTTAGCCCTTTAGGGTCAAAAAGGTACTAGTAAACTGGTAGAAAGTTCTAGTTTGGGTCAATAATTTATGACAGGGTAATTTATAAGGATTCCTCCAATACCTGCCAAATCTTCCTTTCCTTCACTATGCCCCTCCTGCCTAATCATGTAAGCTCCTGCATTCTGTTGTGGTTGTAGCAGTTGTGTATGTGACTGAAGTTGAGCTGTAATCAGTGGTTGAGGCTGGCCGTATTGAAATGGTACTATCATTTGAAACAGCATTGGGCAGTCATTACTCATATGCCCCAACATTCCACAGTTAAAGCATCTATCCATGTTCGCTAGACATACACCCTCAGGCTCCTTATCACGTCCAGCACACGCAGAAACTCCCTGTTTCTATTTTGCCGCTTGCGTCAGTTCTGGGCAATTCCTCTTAACGTGTCCCCTTACGCAAACAATTGTAACAAACACCAGATTTAGCTAGACATATCCCGGGGGTGTTTCTTACCACACTTAGGGCAAACTGGAGAAGGGATCTTTTCTCTAGTATTTCTCTGAGTTTGGAGCCGATCGTGCTGGTTAATTCCATTGCCGTCAGTGGTTTCGGGCAGTTTCTCTCCTAATATGTCCCTTATGTCCACAATTGTAACAGTTGCCAGTGCCTACCTGACACACGCTTGAGTGCGATTTATCGCATTGGAGGCAAACATGAGTGTTAACCCTTACTGTGTGATTTCCTCCTCCCTGATTTTCATTTCTTTTGATGCCCTTGCAGCTGTCCTAGTGGATTGTTACTCTTGCCCTGACCGGTTTGTTTATTCCTCTGTGGATCATTCCTTTGTCCTGTTTTCTTCCCATAGTCACTTCCTTTTCCTGGCTGGTGGAAACCTTGCCTAGTCCTATTCTGTTTCCCTTGACTGTTGTGGCGCTGGTAGCACTCACTGCTACTTCCTTCCCATTTCCTTTTTCTCTTATTGTTGGGACGGTTTTGGGTTGAAGTCTGGTTTGGTGCTGGTGTGGATTTTACCATCTTTCCTTTATTAGGTACTAATGCCTCTATTTCACGGACTCATCCTAGTAGTTCTGCATAACTCAGTCCCTCCTGTTTGGCTACTGCTTTTCCCAGTTCATACTTAAGTTCTCCTGAAGCATCCTGGCTATTTCCTTCTCGGTTTCGACTTGATTGGATACATACTTTCGTAATATGCCTCCTTAAAACCATTCCAGGTGGTTAGAGCCGCTTGTTCTACAGGCATAATTCTCTGTCTAGTCTTCCACCAATATTTAGCTGGTCCAGTTAGCTGATACCAGCACATGCTAGACGCTTCTCATCACTAAGTCTAATCGGCTCAAAGATTCCCTCCATAGAACGTATCCATTGCTCGGCCTCAATGCTATGACGTTGCGGAGATAGGGGAAATGAAAAGGTTGCTGTGTGTTTTTGCCTTTCCTCGCTTATACGTTGTTCTTGACCTTTATCAGACTCTCTAGGACTATCAGGTCCTCTTCGATCATTAACAGCTCTCAGCGACATTTTTAAAACTATAAGATACAAAATTTTCTCATTAGTACTTGCTTTTAAGCCTTCATTTCTCACTAACCCTTTTCTTTTCCCACTTAATACTTTCACGTAAACGAGAATAACAATTTAACTTCGACTCTATTTCTTTCAACTTTTAACCTCCAATGGTTAAATTAAACACTAGTTACACGAGTTCATTTGGCATACTGGTTTAGTTATACGATTCATAAGAATCTTTCTTGTGACTAAAACCCTCTCATGGGTCATGTATATTATATATACATCAAAAGAATATGTTAGTTTTTGCCTTTAACAAGGACTTATACAAAACTAGACTACAACGAGTCTAAGCTAGGCTAACTGCCTACGTGTACACGATGCACTAACATATTGCATTACCGTACTACTGGAAGTACTAGAACGGAAATGATTCATCAAATTTCGTATCCGTTGGAGTACTACAAAACTATCTAGTTACTGATCCGACTATGTACATAATAAAAGGCTACTATACTACTATGTGTCCCCTGACGCCTTGCTCAACAAACTGCGGTCAAGTCACCACTGCCCTCTACGGCCTAATCCTCCTTGGGGTCCTTGTTCGGGTCCTCGTCCTCTGACTCTGAACCGAAAGCAAACTGGAGTGCCTCGTCAGCCTTCAAAGTAGTTCCGTCTGTAAGTGTAAGTGGTGGCGGTGCAGGCATATCTGAAACTGTCGTCTCAGTATCCGAAACCAGGTAGCCCCAGCAGGTCACTAACGCCCCGCTTCTTCGGAGGCAGCAGGTGGTCAGGAAGGGAACTAGACTCGTACTCCTCTCTAGAACGGACCTTGGACGGTCCTGCCTCAAACTCTGCCCTAACTCTAGCCAACTCCGAGCAAATCTCGTCAAGGGGTCTGTATGAAGATGGTAACTGCAAACAGGGCGGTAAGCTCTGCGTCTGTATCTAAGTACTCTGGCCCTGTCTCGAATGGTCCCTGAACTCTCGTAGAAGGCTCGGGTAGGATAGGAGCAGGGTAACCCTAATCCATCAACTGTCTCTGCAACTACTTCCCCTGTGCCCTCACTGGGTACCATCACTGAAGGGATCTCCAACTGTGCAATCATCTCTAGACCTATCTCGTCATGCTCTGACCCTGAATCTACCGGGGAAGTGAGTGTAGGGAGGATGCGCCTGAACAGGATATGCTGCTATGTGTCTGCTCTGAAAGAAACGCCTGTGTATCTCTAAAGCAAATCCCTTGTAATCCCATGTCGGCTCTGTATCGTCGCCAAACATCCCAAGATAGTACCATGCCGTATCGTATGCCCAACCATGCCATTCCTCTGGTAGTCGTCTAACCAAGTCGAGTATAGCCTGACCCTCTGTAATAGAACGCCGGACTGGATGATAAACTAATGAAAAGAACTAATCCTCTGTCCTACGTCGTTTCTCGGGTTTGCCTCATAATCTCTATACCTATCCAATAACTGATCAGCCCAAGTACGCTGTGGCGAGGACTGACTCTCCGAATCCGTGTCACTACTGGAAGCCATCCTACAAAGTTTTTAAGAGACACGGATCAGTAACGGTAAGATGATATCTTATCTTACGGAAAATCTTAAATTACAAAATGAATATTCCTTATTCAATTGTAATATCATCACACTTAATCTAACAAACTTATCTTAAACATCTAGCAATTTCACAGAAAATTGCTCTTGTACTCACAATATATAGAAATAAAATTTCAAGATTTTATTCCCATTCCTTATCTCATTCTTTTAATTTCTTACTTTAATTCTTTATTATTCTCCTTCATTATTCCTTATTTCTTTCTCAAAGAAAATTTTTCATTGATTCTCATTTATTAAAACAAGGCACGTCTGCTTTGTTCATGTTACTTATGCAAAAGTAACATTCATTTACCAAAGACTTTGTCGTTTACAACTCTTAATACTCGTATGCGTCGTATTCCTCGCTCAGGACGAAGTATAAAAAATATAAATTTCAAAAGAGAAATGGAATATATTCTAAGAATAACTTTTTGGAACATAGGTTCTAGTCGTCGTCGCTAAAAATCGAGCGATCGTTGGAAATTTAATCAAGCTTCGTGCTTGACACCTAATAGTAAAACAATTCTCTTCGCAAAGTTCGAACAAGGCGAACTCTACTGAAAAAAAAATGAAACGAAAAGAAAAAAGAACGACGTCATTACATATTACTTATACGTAAGTAACATTCGTCTCTATAAACCACTTATACCATACTAAAAAGGTATTGCTAGCGGGGCGTAAGACCCATATTACTGAGTTTCTTATTATATGGGTTGATCAAGTCCACATAACAGTCTCTCAATCACATGGAACTTCTGTCTCATTCTATCGCTCACTTCATACAGAATTTACTTTCCTAAATCGAGTAGCAATTTCTCGAATTTAGCTCGAGAAATTTTTGGAAACTTTCCAATTTAGCTCGGAATACTCAATCTTCTCGAGGAAGATGCAAATTTTAAGCTAATCGAATACTTGAACGGCTCCTAATAAGTAAAACAAAGTCATCTCCAAGAGACTTTGTTCATGCCCCTTACAACTAAGGTAACATTCGGCTCTTCCATTTATTTCAATTTATCCTCCTTGTTTCAACCTATTCTCGAATAATTTGGAGTCACGTTTTTCTCACATGTCTATTTGTTTCTTTCGTTCACTTCGTACATATTTACCTTATTTTATCAATATTTATTTCATTTCCCTCGAAGGAAATTCTTATCGGTGTTTTTTTTTAAAACAAAGGTCGACTTTGCCGAGTCTTTATTCATGTCACTATACGCATGTGACATTCATCAACAGGAAAGTCTTCTCGTGTTGTGGATCTCCTTTCGAAATCATTTGGATTAACGTTTCTTAAAAACGTCTAAGTTCTCGAGGTATCGGAAAAGACCTTAGATTTCAAGTCTACATTCTTATTGAACCGGGAAAAATCCCTAGATTCCTTCTAGGTTCTCGTGCCATGTATTTTTTTTTTAAATAAAGGAAATTATTGCGCAAATAATTTCACATAAGATAGTACTCGTACTATCACAAAATCACATAGTCAAAATAACGTATAAATTAAATTATACTTTCATAGAATTCTTATTTTTGGCACACAACTCATTCTCATTCTCATTCTCATTGAATACTTGTTCATAAAATTTCTTATTAAAAAGAAATTATGTTACTGAAATTCTTTCCTCGTTGAGTCGACGTAGCGGGAGGTTGAGTTGTTGTCTATATTCTGAATCTTAATGTTATAACTTAACTCTTACTTTTACTTGAAAGAAGACTCTAATCTAGAGTATAAACAAATTATTCTATCTTATGACTCGAAAGAAGACTCGATATAGAGTACGAACGAATACTCTGTACTACTACTCGAAGGAAGACTCGTATCCAGAGCTGAAAGGATGGCTCTGATACCATTCTGTCACAACCCCAAATCCCGAAGGACGGCAGAAGCCGGGGTGCGACTGGGATTGGATTAAAGAAACGGGGAAGAAGGGGACTAACTGAACTAAACATACATAAGAGACATCATGCATACTATAAACAAGACTTTATTTACAGAAAGGAAGAGTTAATCTCAAAAGATTACTCGACAGAAGTACACCGAAAGAAACTAAGTTAAGACAGATCTTAGTCTACAGTGATAACATATCTGTATTTCAAAAACACTAGAGTTCTGTAGCGGAATTTGTGGTTCATACTAACTACAGTCTTCCTAAGACAACTTTATTCAACCCTCGCCGCTTCCATCGCTACAACCTGCACATTTAGAAAACATATGCACGTTGCCGAAAATATAATTCATAAGTATAAATAATCTAGCATTTTATAACCGTAGCGCAACGGGGTTTTGTTGAAAAGGCCCGTGCCTACTAAACATTTTCTGACTGATTTGTATAAAGCAGCTTGCGCAAGCATTTTTAGAGTATGTTATGTTCAATCTTGACCAAAGCTAATTCACCGTGGCTGGTTACCCCTCAACAGGATACCACATACACCACAGGTTACAAAGTGCACTAACTCTGGAAAGCGCTTAATAGCTAACTCAGAGCCGATCGAAAGTTAACATCCTAGCGATTAACTTAAAAGTCTGGAAAACCAGAAGGTTAACTCAAAAATCTGGTAAACCCGAAGGTTAACTCAGATAGGTACAAGAGAACTCACATAAAATAGTTGAAACAGTTTATGCCAAGATTATCACTTTGAAAACACAATTATCAAAGCGATAAATAATACTTTCGAGTTGTGGAAAAACCCACATTTTATTTGATATAGATAAAAGCCCACCTTTACACTTTACAGAACTATTTATCGAGTTTCCGTTCTTTAAACGTCCATCCTTTCCTCGAACTGACTTCCTCCTTTATTGTACAAGAATTATACTTAAAACTCGGTCGTAAAAGATTATAGGAATCGGAGATTCGAATTAGGTTTTTAGTCGTAGTCCTTTTTATTCTTTAGGCATTTGCACGCTTCTAGAGTCTTTTAAATTAAACGGGAACAAGACTTTAAAATCTCGTTAGAACTTGAAAGATTTCTTACTCGACTCTTAGGTCAGTAGAAAAGATAGTCGTTAACTCATTACGACTTAAATGATCGAAAGAAACTAAGTTGTGAAGAAAACAACTTAGGAAACTAAGTTTTGAAAAACTCACTGCGCATTACAGTAGTTCTGGGGGCTGCCCAGAACAGAGAATTTGGAAACAGGGGAAGTGCCCTGTTCCGTTAGAAAGCTTAGGATGTCTAGTTTACTCTCCAATTTACGGATCTTAAGTCCGATTAACGAGCTAGAAGATATTATAGTTTCCGGAAAGGGTCGCAAAAACTGCCGCGGCTAACCCTAACGGCTTGATAAAATTCGACGTATGACATCCTAGGTTTGTTCTAAGTTATCGAATCTACATTTTCACGTTTTTATAGATTCACGGCAATCAAAACGTACTCCCGTACGTGATGAACTCCCTTTCGATCTTGGCTATAAGCATAACGTTCCAATCTATCGGCTTTAAAACTAACCATGTACTATACCAAATCAAGTTATTATTTCTCGTTTCTAGTTCTCAATTATATCTACAACTCATCAATTAATAATTCAAAAGCTCATGACATCAATTACATAGTTGTTCCACAGTCCATATTAAGCCTTATTAACAAGTTAGAAACTTAACTCGACTTTTCCATTATTAACTACGATCGCTTGATCGTCTCTTACATAATTTTCAAAGTTATCGGATTTCATTCAAATTCTACAACATTAATCCTCATCTATCGTAGATCATTTATACGTATATCATTATCATATATCATCAATCAATCAAGACTTAATTCGAGTTCTTAGTCTCTTAGGAATTCCATAATAATTTTAGAAAATTCTAATTAAATTCATAACATCATCTATTGTCATTAGGAACCATATTTTATCATTTAATCATCAATTAAACCAAACTATATCAAACCCCTAATTAATACCTAAAAATCGGCATTACCCTTTTATTAGGGAGGGGTGTTTTTTCTTCTCCAATTAATCCATTAATACAATTATACTACTACTACAACATATATTAATCCAATTACTATACCATTTCATCATTAATTCAAAAACCCCTAACTCTAACCCTAACTAATTTTCGGTCCACTTCTAGATCATAGGGCTTTTGATTTCTCTTAATTTAATTCATCAATTAAACAACATCTAAGCTCAATTATACTATCAATTGAAGAATTAATCCACCCTATCTTATTACCCTTAATTTCGGTCCATAATTAGTAGTTAGGGTTCTTCATTTTCTTCAAGTTTTAACCATATAATCAATCCCTAATACCTCTAATTACTTAATTAAAGATCAAATCATCTATTCTACATCATCATAAATTTCGATCCACACTAGAAAATAAAAAAAGAAATGGAAATTAATTGGATGGAATAGTAGAGGTGGTAATTACATTATGATTTAATGAAAGATGAAAGGTTTTGGATGGTTGATGATCAAGATAGGTGAAAATCCTTGCAATTAGCTTGAAGCTTCTTCAATGGAGATGAAGAAATGGAGATGGTGAATTGTGATGTGAAGGTGGCGGATGAAGGGTGGAATAAAGAAGGATTTGTAGCTTAATTTAACTAACAACAATATAATAACATTAGTTAGTTAATAGGTGTAAAGTAGATATAGTGTTTGAACATTAGGTGTCCTATAAATAATAATATAAAATGAAAAAATTCAAGCTTATGTGTGTATATGTCGGCTGTTTTTTAGAAAATAGGAGGATAATACGTGCTTTTACAGCGCGATACGACGTTACGGAAATCGACGTACGAATAACGTATTTCGGCACAAAATCGTCGAGTCCCGATTCGACCATAAATTCTAACGTATTTTACATACTCGGAAAAAAATATTTAAAATCTAATTTCCGACAAAAACTCGGGACGTCACAGTCCGAGTTTCGTCCGGATAATCATAAAAACGAACTTTCTCGGGCGAGTTCGGATCTCGATTTCGTGAATGTAAAAATCAGACAGTTTTCCGTTCAGAGTTCAAGAACTAAAAAAATTTCGTACGCGATAACCCTGAATACAGTAGTCATCTAACTGACTTCTGTAATTTATTTTCAGAAACGGATTTCACCGTTGGTTTTAGAATTCAGAATCGTAAACTTAGGCGTGCATAGCCATTTTTATTATTAACTTTAAATTTTTAAGACTGTACGGAAATTCTGGGGTATTACACTCTAAAAAAGAATAAAATCTTAGTTAACTTGTTTAGTGAAGATTGCATGCATCCATCTCCTCACTATCAAATCAAACTCTCACTCTCTCTCTCTCTCTCCCTCTCTCTCTTAACCCTAATTTCAACACCTAAACCTAGAGTGTCATGATGAGATTCTCAATGTTGGAAGAATATCTAGACCATATCTAATAAAATAATGAGGTACATGCATTCTACACAATTCTATCTACTCTCTCTCTCGATCATTCCATTATATTCAAGAGAAAAATTTCTCTCATTCTCTCTCTCTCTCTCTCTCGAAAACCTCTATCAAACAACAAAGAAAAAATTCTCTCTCCCCTCCCTCCTCCATTGCCGTGAGTTTTCCCTCAAAACATAGGGTTGAATTTCTTCCATGCAAGCTTAGAATCAAGCTCTAATGCATCATGAAGATCAAGTGAGGATCAATTCATCATCAAGCTTCCGAAGCCCTAATCTTAAAGGTATTGATCTCCCCCAATTTTTGAGTATTAATCTTCAATAATCATCCAAATTTCTTCTTCATTTTCGGCTCTTAAGCCCTAAAATGGATGATTAATTGTTGTTTCATATTTTCTTGAGGATTCAAGTGAGTTTATCCATAAAGGAGTCAAACTAGAAGATTGAGCCCCAAGCCTTACCATTTTCAGCCAAGAAGAAGATCAAGGAGAAGAAATCAAATTTAATTTTCAAAGTATGATATTTATTTGATTAATTGTATATATGTATCTCTAAAGCCCTAAATTAAAGAAAACAATGCATGCATGATTTTATTTTATGCTTAGGCAAATCTAGGGTTTATTGATTTAGGGATCGAGTGAGGATTTGGTTAAGGAAATCAAACCCTAGAGATTAATTATGAGTTAAGAGAGAAAAAGAAATTAAAAGCCTTAAAAATTTAATTAGGACCAAAAATTTAGGCAAGAAATAGGAGAAAATAAATTTCTTGAATTATTGATGTTTTGATGTTTGATTTATAATTTTTATCATGTTGAGGATGGAGTTATATGCTTGAAAAATTGAAAAATCGATTGCCCTAAAAACTCTAAAATTGCCGTGAGTTTTGAGCCAAGAAGGAGAAAATATTTTGTTGAATTTTGTGATGAATTTATTGATATGTTGAACTTGAAATTATATTTAATGTGATGATTTAATTTTTTATGTACATAATTATGTGAAAATCGAACTTTATGTGGGAATTTTTGAGAAAAAATGATTATGGATAATTATAGATGATTTTGGTATTTTAATGTGATGATATTGAGTATATGTTTGAGTATAAATTTAAAACCTAGATGATATTAGGAGGTAAGAATTAAAAAGAGTAAAGTTTTTAAATTAAAAGAAAAGAAAAATTGAA